>JAGDQP010066642.1:0-11254 GCA_022664845.1 Lepisma saccharinum | reverse complement strand
AGTCATTTACTTCGAATGACTTTGTTAGAAATTGGACGATTCTCTATCCCCAACGTTGCTAAGTAACGTTCACACACTTGAAGGGACGCATACAACGATGCAGAATAATGATGTAACTGGATAACAGTATGCAGCCAGGAGCAGATTTTCTAGCTAGCAAAAATTCGAACACACTGACGCTCTTTCATGACAATAGGTCAGGTTTCATGACTAGTTGTGCTTAATATAATTGTGAATATAAACTTGATGCCCGTGAAGATGGGTCCATAACTTAATTTCCCCCTTTTTTAATAAAAAAAAATATTTGTCATCTCATGAGAGATTTTGCATCTTCTACTCCTTTACCTTCTAAAAATCTCTTCAGATCCGCGATTTTTTCACCAGCGTAAAATTCGTGAAGTTTCTCTTCATAGCGACGGAAAAAATCGCCTGCTTGTCTGCATAGTACAGTTCTCGAATATACGCATACAGTTGCTTTGGTTTAAAATAAATCTGCCAATAGAAATGTCCTTGATTTGTATTTCCAATTGGTTTGACCATATTGCAACAAATGACCTCGATATTCAGAAATTTCTGGAGAGAAATGCATTACAAAAACCGTGGAACAAAAGTCTATGTTACATACACTTCCAGTGAGTGAACGCGCTTGAACATTGTGTTGCATTTATGGAACAAAAGTGTATGTTACATCATACCACCTCACTCCGCACTGCGGACAAGTTTCAACTTCTTGCAGTTTTCCTCAATACACGCGAAATGTAACCTAGACGTTTGTTCGCACATACGCCTCAATTGTATCAGGAGCGATTTCAACTCACCGAGTCTCTGTTTTCGTCAATCTTCCACATATTGGTTTGTTTCAGTGGTCACAACTTTAGGATGAAAATTTTCACCGGTTTTGCTGGAATAAAATCACCAAATTAACATGTACACATTCGTTCGTGTGTTGTTACATTTTCAAGAAATTCTTTAAGTTCCTTTAAAATTCTTTAACAAAATTCTGTTACTTGTTATCCAGTCTTGTAACAAAAATGTTAATATATTGAGTTATAGTGAGTGACTTCGCTTTAGAACTGTTGGATGTGTGCTTTTTGTATTAGTAGTATACATGTTGACATGTTCTATACCATTTTTACAATTTTTGTAATATTTATGGTGAAAAGAACGCAATAAATCTTATCTTATCTTATTAGTACATTGTTTGTAAGTACTTTTATGTTTATTGTCTATTATATTGTGTACACAAAGCAAAGCTTTAATCGCCTATATTTTGAATAGTTTCTCCTTTCAAACTCTATCAAAGTTTGAATTGAACGTAGTTCAAGATAACTACGTTAGAGGGTAGCAGTTACAGTAGGTCGTAACTTTTTGGAAGTCTTCTTCCTGAGCAACATGACGTAAATAAATTATATTATGTTGTCTAAGATTCGGCTCCAGTAGAATGCCTTTGTATATAGTTATGTAGAACATTGATAAGAATTATAGTCTTTATTATATTTTTGTTTTCTGTTTTCTTTTTCAGCTCATAGATGTCAAATCTGCGGCAAATTATAATAACGCAGGGTTCACCGTGCTTGGGAATTCATCAGTATTTATCTGCCCACCACCTCGCCCGGAGCCTTATCTCAACGGACAGTCACAAGACTTGTATAATCCTGTATATGAAGAATTGTCCAACGGTGAGTCTTATTAAACACATTTTATTTGATATGTAGAAATATCTTTTATAAATCTATAGGCTTTTTATCCTTTGTGGCGTAGTGTTTCTGTCTTTGACTATCCAATTGTCACGTTGGCTAACTATTTCCAACGTCGACTAACCATTTCTGACTCTGCCTGCCTTATTTCTGACGTTGCGTAAATTTATTTCAGACGTTGGCTACCTATTTCCAATGTTGGCTAACTATTTCCAACGTCGACCAACTATTTCTGACTCTGCCTGCCTTATTTCTGACGTTGCGTAAATTTATTTCAGACGTTGGCTACTTATTTCCAATATTGGCTAACTACTTCCAACGTTTTCTAACGATATTCAACTTAGGCTAAGTTACCTTGATGTTGGTTAACTTGTATATTTTCAATAACGCTTTGAATTTTCTCATATTCTTAATCAGGGCAGTATAAAGAAGGGCGCAGAATGGATGGTATTCGAAAGGTCTTAGAAAGTTAGCTTCCACAAGAGAAAACTCAAGATTTACAGATATTTCATAATTAAATACACATCTAAGGCTATTTGTAAAGAATCATAATCTTTATTAACATGAATATCAATAAATAAATTACACCACATGAGCATTCAGTCAGAATGAGTTTTGTTTACTAACAAGAATACCCTTTATGTTATAAACAGTATTTGTTTAGCTATAAATATTAAATTCCACATATTTCTTTTTTCAGAGAGACATGTCATTTATATATTTAAAAATTGACCCACTTGAAAGATAATTTTCTATGTTCCATGTTATTATTAATTAATTCTTTATGTATCCTTTTCTCTTTTTTTTTTTAAAAAAAAATACTAACTAGCATTAGTACTTGATTTGTGTGTATCATGTAGCATTAAATTCAGATACTTTTACTCAGGTAGGGATTTACGCTCTCTCGGGAATATTTTTTTCTAAACCTTATATGTTTCCTTGTACATATTCCCACCTCAATCTGTTCACTAAATCTTCGGGGGAAGAATTTGGCCGGGAGAATTTTCTCCTCCGAACCACTCCTGAGTTTATCACATCCTTGGATACTGCATATACTTTTATAGTTGCATTGAATTACATTCGTTCAAATTGTAATTAGCACGTTATTCTCAGTGTAAATAAATGCACCGGTAAAGCTCTGACTTCGAGATGTTTGGAAATTACTAAAAGTTGGAAAAAGTATGGAAATCCATAATAATAATAATAATAATAATAATAAAACAAGATGGAAACCCTAACGCATTCGTAGTGTATATACTTGCTAATTTTCTTTTCTAAATAATACACATACACTTCGGAAATAGTTGATATTGAATAAACCTTTACAAAAGTCCCACGTTTTTTTTTGTAAAATTACAAACTAGCTAAAGGTTTTACATAAAAATGACACAATAATTTAACTTTTCTGTCAGATGACAGAAGAAATATTTTTTGTTTTGTAAAATTACAGAAAAAAATAGTTTTGTCTGTAAAGTGACAGGATAAATAAAGTTAAAAAAATAGATTGACAGAATAAATAAACCTTTTCTCGTTAAATAACATAATAAATAAACGTTTTCTGTAAAATAGCAAAAAAAAAAAATAAAAAAAAAATGAAGTTTTATGTAAAATGGTAAAATAAATAAAGTTTTCCGTAGAATGATGGAATAAATATTTTTTTTTTTGTACTGTAAACTAGTAAAAGTGAAGTATAGTGAAGATGAAACTTTGTTGATATAGATTATATACAAATATGGACAGAAACAACAACGCCAAAGTTGAAATCATTACACTTGACCAGTACAATCACAAGACAATGGGGAGAACAAGAATTGTCCAGAAGTGCTTGAGTCATTACAATAGCCCATCAGTGGAAGATAGGGTGAAAATACAATTGAGGGAGTGGAGAAAATTTACACTTTGGTAACTGCAATATAGTTGTTACAATTACCACGAGGAATTTCGTCTTTATTATACGTCTTGAGTAGATAAGAACAGGGTTTCTCACCCATTAACGCTCCCTTCCAAACTCTATTTGTGCTCTTCAGCGTGAACATAATCCGTCCAATAGCCTTAACAATGTTTCACCACCCCTTAAAAGTTAACTGCAACTTGAAGAAACGTACACTTGGATGCTAGTTATAAACAGCCCTGATGATGCTGTTATCGTGTTCTCCAGTGTGTGTAATTATGGACCTGGAAACGAACCCCACCCTTCTTACTAATAAAGACCTTGAGTTCTCAAGCTACCATTTAATGACAGACTTTAGTCATTAACGGAGCAGCCATTTTCTTTTTTAGAAAAATTCTTGAAGAAAAAAAAAACTAGTGCTCTGATGATTAAAGCAGGCGTGGTTTTACAAGTCTATCATTAATTGCTTCCCAGTGAAACCACCAGGTGTCCTTCTTAAGGGCTCTTTAATTGGCTTTCCTATCACCAGATGGCTTTACTGATATAATGTTACACTCCTCTTCTGTTTCCTGTATTTGTGTTTCTTTTTCTAACATAAAGTTTATGGATTGGATTTCAGTGTTGCTAAGTCTTTTCTACTGTTCATATCTAGGGACTCCCTCCCAATATAGGCCATTAATATTTTTCGAGGAATATGAAATATTCCATTTTAATTTTTCTAATTATACTTAAACTATCAATCATTTCTAGATCCCTTTAGTCCTTATACCATTAAAATATGAGATTATCGTGCATTTTTTATGTTCATGGATGTTGTTATTCTTTGAGAATATATTACATGCATGTTCCTTTATGATGCCACGCATCTTGGAATAATGAGTGATACAATGGAATATTTCTGGAATATACTGTGCTCTGTGGACTATGACGTAGCACAAAATTTGAGTTCGAAATATATATTTTTAAGGCTCAATCGCAGTAGGTTTTCCCGCCTTTTTCGTTTTACGTCAATTCAAAATTCCGTGCAGGTAAACAAAATTTAACTTTCACGGACCAAAGTTCGTTTTGTACTTCAATAATGAGTTCAATTAGTTTTAAGGAAATGTTAGTAATAATTTCAGAATTGTGTGCAGACACTTTTGGGATATTATTTTGTCCCAAAAGTGTCTGCACACAATCCTGAGATTACTAGTAGCGGGAAAACAAACTGCGATTGAGCCCTAAGTATTTAGATTTTTATTGGTGTGTTTAGAAAAAAATACATAAAAAATTTCCTTTTCGCCATGAAGAATACCTTTACCATATTGTGTGATTACACAGAACTGTTTTCTATAATTACTTCTTGTTGCTTTTCCGAAGTGCATGTAATTTTCTGGTGTGTGTTTTTTTTAAATTACATTTTGGTAACGTTTCTCCATGCTGGATTCCACATGCCTTTTGCAATGGTATTAATAAATTGAATATTTTAGACATGCTATGGAATGTCTAATAAACACGAGCCTTCTTCTCTTCAGAGTTCAGGGTTGGGCTGCGGTGGCTCAGTGTTAGAGCGCTCACCTCTGGTGCGTGCCAACCTCGGCTCGATCCAGGATCGTGCCATGTGGGATTTGTGGTGGAAAAAAAAACGTGTACGTGGGTTTTATCGGGTTCTCCCGTTTCATTCCACTATCTTCATTCCATCAATTTTCATCATCCATTCGGTCTGAGCCAAAGTTGCCTAAAGGCCTTTAATAAAATTCAAATTCTTCGGAGTTCAGGAGCTAAGGGACCGAGCTAGTAAGCTTCTTTATGATGTCGAGTTCTTCCGTGCAGATTCGGTGGTGGCATGTTTTGGGTATATTCCCCGAAGTTCTTTTAACGGTGATTTGATGCTCTTCATATCTATTTTTCCTAACCTGGATGACAGTTTCACCTGATGTTGACGTTCTGACTCCTTTGGACCATCTTTAGTGCTGAAATAACCTTTTTTAAACTGGGAAACTAGTTTCTGCGCAGTTCTCTGAATCGTCACTTGATCACCAACCTCAGCTTCATGCTATCTGATTCTTTTACCAGCCAATATTCTACGACGAAAATAAGGAGGCACCATCAAAAACGTTTGTTTTCTCAGGGCTGCACAACTACGTTCACCTTTCCTTTGTGCCTTGTCTTCAGGAAGATTCGGGAACTCGAAAATTTTCGAAAGTGTTGGTGAATAGTTGGTTAATATTCCCTGCGAAGATCGACGTTGAACGAATACAAAGATTCATGTGAAACTCAATTGTAGAATTCCACATTCTGCTTTCCTGAATTTCAGATAATACGTCTGTTCACAATGTAGGTTACAAATGATTTATTTTTAAATAATACGGTTGATTGTAATTTTAAACATTTTTCTGGGATTGTTGGTCATTTCGCTACATATTTCATTTTCTTAAGGCTTGTTCATTTGGTATGTCTAAAGCATATAAATGAAACGCCATGATATTTTTTACACTACAGTTTTGTGTAAGTTTTCAGAACGCCAACAACACGTGACTTTGAAATATCTATTCTAGCAAATAGCTTTTGAATTCGCTTTAGATACTCCCCCCGTATGAAGACTTCTTGAAACAATGATTCATGTGGATTTTTAAATCTAGAGGAATCGAATAACTTAACTCTAACTAAAGACGATCGAAGCTGACTAAATTTATTTTAAATAACCAAACACAACGTAAGCTAAACGTCACTGTTTTGAATCATACGGGCGAATATCTAAAGTGCAACCGAATTGAATGTTTATACTTTAAAAGCATAAATTGTTGTTAGCTTAAATGATAAGAAACAAACTCAACCATATCTATTCATTTTTTTCAGGATCTGAAGGAAGACCAGCTGGCGGTAGTGGTGACTCTGAAGGAGATAGTGATGGACGAGCACAAGTGAGTGAGGATGAATTCGCTGAAGATGAGTTAAGTTTAGTCGAATTCCCAGGGGCAGCACCAGCCGGTGGACCTCCCCAAGAAGAGGTAACAACAGCAGGTTCTGGAGAACGGGGTCCAAATTCTGGAACAAGCTCTTTGCAAGGATCAACTGGTAACGATCTTTGTCGTGATCTGGACTCTTCAGATCAAGATGACCGGAAGCTGTCGGAAACAGACTCGTTTTTAATAGCACACGGGGATCATGAAACACCTCCACCTCCGGAAATGTTTCCAACTCGTAATTTGAGCCTTCCTCCGGGAGCAAGGACTATGACTAGTCGTCGATCACGTGATCATGGTTCTAGAAGTTCTGAAAGAAGACCTAGAAGTTTAGATCGTAGAAGAGGATGGAAAAGTCCTAGGAAACAAGGAGCGAATGTGAATTATCAAACTCAACCTCCGCCACATCATCATCAAAACGATATTAAATTTGCGCGACAAGACGTGTTAGAAGAGCCGGAATTTCACGAAGGATTACTTTTAGATGCCTTGGCGCCGTACCACTATCAACAACAGCTTCTTCAACAGAAGCAAGGTAGATATCCTAATGTCCTTACCCCAGCAAACTTTACGGATAGTCCAACTGGGAGACGGACTTCAAGTAGACTGACTTTAGTCCCATTCGCTAGGAATAATAGTAACCATCCCGTGTATCAGTCGCAGTTAGACGACAAGAGTCCAGTGCCAAGCGTGGCTCATAGACTACCGTATGCTTATCTACCCCCACCAATTTTAACGGAACTAAGTCACAAATTACATCCAGCGGTTATACGAAACCATCAATTAGGGTTATTACCACACGATGTAAATCCATATGAAACGGTTCCTGTATTAAATCATCTTCAACAGGGTGGTGGAGGTAGCGGTTCTGGAAATTCGAGTAATAGAACTTCCAGAAGTTCTGCCAGTTCGGGAGGCGGATATACACCGTTAAATACTCCAAATGCTCGACCGCTACCCGAATTTACAACATTCAGACCTGGTAAAGGTAGTCAAGACTCTTTTGGTTCTGATTCGGGCTTTAGCAATAATACATCTGGGGGGAGGGCGTCATCAAGGAGTGCAGGCGGAAGTAGCAGGAAAGACAATAATCGCCTTTCAGTGCATAGTGTAGATATGGATGCCACTGACCTGCAAGATATACCCCAGACCTATTATGATAGTCGACCCGTCCTTTCCTAGTAGCGACGGACACGTGTGTACATAATTATTTAAATGAAGAAAAGAAGGAAAACGAATATTGCGTGTGTATGTGGAGGTTATGTGTGTATATATAAATATTGTGAGTGTGTTTGTGCGCGTTGTGAATATTTCTTCCTTTTAAATTCTTTTCCAATCGCAGACCCCGATACAAATAACACGACCTGAAAATTAGATAGGAGAAAAACTTCAACTGAATTCAATATTTAACTCATCTTTGGGTAAATAAGAAAATCAACGAATAGTCAAAAGAATGTGTGCGCGTGTGTGTGAACATATAATGAAAGTGATAAAAAAAGAAACAGTTGACAAAATATGGAACTCCGGCTTTTTGAAAACGTACGAACATTAATGATACTGTTCCGGGCGTCTGTGTGAAAGACTGATGTATATTACTTCACGTTTCTTTTTCAACGTCAAGAGAACACATGAATTAGTCAGCAAACAGTAAAATATGAAAAAAAAGTGTGTATTAGTGTGTATGTACATATTATTTTGAGAAGGAATGAAGAAAATTAACTCGAAAGAAATTACATGCTATGACTGTCAAAGTCAAGGTCACCGAACAGAAAATTGTAAATATGTAGAATTTTTTTGCTCTATTAATGATAAACATTTTTTCTAAAAAAATATATATATAAGGGTTGTTTTCTGAATCAGAAAGGTATTTAAAACAAATGTTTTGAAATAATATGAAATAACATACAGAAAAGTTCATATAATTGAGTTTGCTGCAATACGTATTACATGCCATAGTTTAAAAAGTTATTAAGAAGAAAAAGAAAGCAAAGGAAAATTACAACAAACAAATGTTATTATAATTATGATTATAATTACTATTATTATTAATCTATATAGCATTCAGTGAACAGTTTTTAGGCAAAATAGTGAAATTTTATCATTGCCTCTCAGCTTTACTAATCACACAACACACCTCTTTAAATTTGCAGTTATTATATTATCAGCACTGAACCATTAGTTGTAAAAACCTTGAGCTTTAGATGAACTGAAAAAAAGAGTAAATAGAACTCGCTTTATTATTATTGTAAAAAAAATACAATATCAAATGGAGATTTGTGATAAGAGGGAAATCTAGTTACACATTAGCTAAAGCCTTGTGGTTACACTTTAAAAATTCTTACTTTTGTAGATGTTTGAATTAAAAAAAAAATATGTCAACAATTGATACAACTTTCTTGTAAGACATTCTAAGGTAAACTACCTGTTTTTTAAGATGAAAATATGAGAATGACCAAAGCAATAATTAATAAAAAAAATAAACATTTTAAAATACTACCATGATGCCTTTTTTCTGTAAGACATTGTGTTTTTTTTTGTATAGACACTGACATTGTGAATTTATGTGTAGTCAAATCTATTCTTATTACCAAAAATGATCACATTCCAGTTAGTCATGTTAAAATAAAACGAAAATGGGAAGATGGAGAATACTTTAAAAGAAAAAATATACACAAAGAATGTCACCACTAATTTTTTTTTGTGAGTGTGCTTGGTCCATAGGTTGTGGTATTTGAGTATACGAATTCTACGATTTTGCATTAAAAGAAAAGAAGAAACCCCTCGAAAAAAAAAAGACCAATGTATTCAAATTGACCAAAATAATTTCCTCCTTTACCAACCTTAAAATCAAAATCATATACACGTATATATATGTATACATAGGATGTATAAATATAATTATTTTTCTTTAATGAAATTTAAATAATATTGAGAAACTGATAAAAAAAAACGGGAGCCAATTAATGTAAATTAAAAGTGCGAAATTACTCTTTTTTTTTTTTTTGCTTGTATATTTAAAGAAAAGTGAAAGAAAAGTAAAAGAAACCAAATAGTGGTGGTGAATGTGCTAGTCTTTGTGTTGTGAATTTGTAGAGGCACCGCTAAAGAAGCAAGATATATAGAAAATAATTAAAACAGGAAAGAATCACACACACATACACACATAAACACTAAAACATTATTTAAAAAGAACCATTTATTGACATGAAATTTTCATTTTATGAAAAATGAATATAAATAAAACTTTCTTACCAAAATATGTTTCTGTCTTTCTTTATCCCCTAAACATCAATTGCAATATATTGTTCTATTCCTGTTTTAAAATATTTATATCTAAATTTAATTCAAGGACAACGATGGAAAATCAAGAATGTATATTTTTAACGATTTTACAGTGTATTACTGATTCTATTGAAGGAAACAAACAAACCACCTTTTGGTATCTTGAAAAACAAATTCGAAATTTGGCTAGAGTAGTGAAGTTCACGACAGAAATATATATTGCAATTTAGAAGCGTAATAGATGATTATAGGGTTTAGAATTTGCCTCCTTTTCCTTTAGCGATTTGATTAGAAGTGCACCTGAGTTTTAAACTAAAGAGTTCATGGTTCAAATCTCCGTCGAACATTCTTAGTTTTTCTTTAAAATACTTCTTTATTTCTTTTGTTTTATTGGTTTCACGTTTTATTATTGGAAGTTTTCAGAAATAAGTGTTTGGTGTTGTCCATTTGAACTTTAAATAAGTCTATTCATTATTTCATAATTATCAAAGTACTGTATTCGAGTTGACTTAATTGTGGTTTGAAAAGGATGTTCTTTCCCGCATTTTTAGCAAGTAGATCCGCAAGAGGAACTTTCCCAACTTTGTAATGAAGATCCACCACCACACGAAGAAAGTTTCTTGGCCACGAACATTATAAGAGAAAATAGAAACATTCCACATAAGAGTAAAGAATTCGTATTCCATTGGCTAGAAAACACAATAAAAGAACGAAAGTCCAAATATGTGCAGAATCACAGAACAAACCGTATTTGAAAATTTCAAATTTGAAAATATTACCGTAATATCGTAAGAAAATGAACAGACGTGGTATAGACAAGAAGGGAATGTAAAGAAAAGAACACATAATCAAGTAACATTAACACAATACAGTGAATTTCTGAAAAACGATAGATAAGCAATGCAATGAACAAAAATTGTGGTCACTACAAAAAAGAAATGAAAGTTCTTTTCAAACTACACTTTAATAAACTCTCACTCCTAACTGGGTCCATCTGGTTGATTATCTTTGACAGGAAATCAACTCATTGGATGTGTGTATGGGCAACACCAGACACTGTGTAATAAATACAGTAAAAAGGACAATTTTAACAAACAAATGGAACGTTTTGAATGACGATTTGAATCATGGATCCTTCAGCAAGAAAGCTCAAACGCTAATCATTAGACCTTCTTCTTCTTGATTTTGGGTAAACATTATCATAGACCCTTGTGCTCTGGAACAGGAATATAATAATTCTTCATTATTTCCGTGTCTCGATTTTTCCTCTACTGAGCCAATGTTGCCCAATCTTCCCTTATTCGTTCTTAGCTTTATTCATTTACATATTGTCTGTTCCGTAAGATTTTAAAGAAATTGTTTTTATTTGCTAGCTTTTTATTGACAACATAATGTTTCTATGGTTCTATTATTTCTGTGATTACTTAATGATAATTGAA
>JAGDQP010066641.1:0-11255 GCA_022664845.1 Lepisma saccharinum | reverse complement strand
TCTTCTGGTGGAGCAAATGGTGATGTTAGGAGATAAGCTACGCATGCTACGGAGATAAGCTACTCCTCACTGCTTTACGTGTACTGCTGACAGGGTTGTTAATCTGTTATTTTGTAGCCAAGCCTCATATGCACACTATAAAAACTGTACATTTGAATTCGGGGTACAAAATGGGGAGTTTCTACTCACAATTTTTTAGAGACAGTGGCGAATCCAGGGTTGGGTTTTGGACACGTTTCTATTAATTTGTTCCCTCCCAAGAACTGAGAGGCAAAGAACCGCCCCTCTAAACCCAACCCTGGGTTCGCCACTGCCTCTCAAAATTTTTGAATAGAAAATCACCATTTTGTACTCCCAATTCAGAGGTATAGTTGTTACAATGTACTTTTTTTTTTCATTTCTTTAATTACATTTAGGCCTATTTGTTAACTGACATCTTAATGAGATTTGATACAAAATAAACATAGTCCTGTTTCCGTAACAAAGGAATGAGGGCAAGGAGTGGTCCCAGCCATATTAAATGTGTTCTCCCGGTATTTATCTTCTGGCACTAAGGAAAACCAGAAAGAATCTCAGTCTCGATGGTCTGCCCTCAATGGGCCTTGAATTTATAAGCCACACTCAAAGCCTATGAAAGCATAGTACGACACACCACAGCTGGCTCAGCTACTGAGATCTGTGGGAATATGTAGTACAATGTGAGTAGCCTACAAATATCACGTGCCAGAGAACTTGGGTAATATACGGTACCATACAAGTCTATCTTTCAAAGTCTGCTACTTGTCATAGAAAATTGTATATGGAAATACTTCATTACAATGCCAAGGTATGCCAGTCACGTAGGTGGGATAAAATCAAAATAGCTTTCTTATTTACTTATTTAATGTATAAGATTGTCTTCCTTGCAAATGGTTAGTGGGCAAAGGCTCCTTGTTCAGACATCCCGGCACACAATATAGCTGTGAAGAAGGAGCCTACTACTAGAATTGAATACTAGCCATTCCATTTCAAGACAAAATACAAGAAAATAGAACAAATTCTCACTGCCTACAGCTCACTGTAAAGAAAATATTTATTTTTAAAGTTGATAAGCAAAAAGGGTAGAGAGTGAAAGTTATGTATACTCAATTAATAATCAATAGAAATGTGTAAAAATTCTGTACGTGTTAATGTTATGATTGTTTCGAAATCTAATGAATCGCTCGAAAAGGTGCTATTCGCACGGCAAGTAAAACATAGCCCTTTGACTATAGCGCTGAACCTAATCCTTCCCACACTCCCCAAGCTTATAAACACGGAGGTTGGCTCTGGTCTGATATTTTAAGGGCGATAGAGAGTAAAATCAGTGTGGAGGCAATAAGAAGTTTTATTGTTTAGAAAGGCCTAAGGCGTATCGGAGGTAGCCAGGTCTGCAAGGCCGGGAAATTTTTCTTTCTAATTTATACGTGAAACACTCTTGTTCACGACAAAACTAACCCGTCTCTCTAGCGTCAATTCTGAGGATGATTCTTTCTACTCCGAACGAATCATCTTGCATTCCGTCCATACCAGAGAACAATTGTCGGTGTCTTCCATCTCAGCAGGGAGACAAAAGCTGAACTACTGAATACTAGCGTCTAAGGAGAGCTCATGGAAACAATTCGGCACCCACTCTCGCATAGGCGCAGTACTCCTTGAACTATAAACAACACTGACAATCGAAAAGGTGACCTGGTGGCCCTGGGATGGAATCCTGGCATGGTTATACTTTTACACACTTTTTAAAAAATTAAAATAACTGTTTTCTGTTTCATGTATATACTCATTAGGATATCTGATAAAATTAGTAAGCATTGTTTAGGTTAGATTAGGAAAGACAGGCTTTCATTATTGTACACGTGACTCACGGAGACACTGTTTCCGTTTGGATTCTCCTTAGATCCATGTTTACTGAATGGGTTAATATTGGTAACGCTGTTGTCTGTACAGAATATTTTGCCTATTGTGATGACTTTATGGCGTAGAAGTTATTATTGTTCAGGTGATATTAAGATATAATGTTTACGGTACATAGGTGTAGGTACATGGCTAAGTGACGTTATACTAATTACAGAAATATCATCCATCTATAACCCTTCTGAAGTACCTAGTGAGTATTTTGAATATAAAGTTATGTTATGAACAATGGAACAGTTACAGTTTGCTGTCTCCGTTCTAATTGGTATTAGTGTTATTAATTATTACTAGAAAATCGGTGAAAGTGAGCTAATTGAACCTTCATTATCAAATTTGAATTTATTAAGGGTCACAATCAGACGAGGCACTCTCCAGTACTACAGATACTATATAGTATTCATTTTCAGTTTAATAATACCAAATTAAAAGATCGGAATTATAATATAGTCGAGAAATACGTATCAAATATTGGAACCTAGTATCTAACGTAATAATTGAAAAGTGGTAAACCTAATTTCAAGGAACGCTTCGTATTTATATAGAATTAGTCCAACGTATTTACTGATAGTATAGAGACTATTACGAAATTATTTGTCTTTTAGATGAATGTTCTGTGAAGCAAGGCACATTATACAACAATATTAGTTTACTGTAGATCCCAGATTTCCACCAGGATTTTCAGTTTGGAGGGGTGTAAAGTCAAAATTAGGAGGGTGTAAGTGCAGTTTAGTACGGCTTCTATCGATTTTTCACAGCAAAAAATTTAAGTTGGGGAGTGTTGTCGAGACTTTCGACATTAACACCCCCCACAGGGGAGGTCTGGCGAAATCACTGGTAGATCCTAACTATTCAAGGTTTACATTTTTAATTAAATTTCTTTCGCAAAGTTATGGATGCAGGAACTATTGAAGTGTACGCAGAGTATAGATTGATTTGCTGTTGGATGTTGCTTAGACATCTAGTATGTTTAACAAAATGATTTTTCTTCAGAGATAAGTATGCCCTATTTTGTTTCTTGCCTACATCTAATAGAACTACCCATAGACAAAACAACAGTTATTGCGCTGATACTTTTCTAGCTTCTCGGAGTTTTGGTACGATTTTAAAAGTTAAATTCTGATATATAAGACGAATATTGTAAACATGGTAGCCTGTAAAACACCTTAGGCTGTACCTTCCGTGTCAATTTTACCCGAAGAGTGCACCTAGAACGTCGCCATCCTGAAGAATGTTGATGGGACAGACCACGAAAATTGACTAACGATTAATAAACTGACACAAATAAACTTTTACAAATCTGAAATGTTATTTCCATTCTAGGTTTGAGTGAATGTTCATTGATAATACACAATTTAAGTGAACTTTCTTTATTTTTGTTTTAATTTATAGTACATACAAATATGAATTATAATTTATGTAATAACTATTTCAATAAACATTGCCTCTCAAACTTTAGTGTTTGTGTTAATCCAGTCTATAAAATTTGAAACTTCAGTGTAGACTACTGAGCTCTCAAAAATGTCTGAACCACATCTATCTCCAAAAGCACCGAACCTGCCCCAAGATAAAATTCCTGCCAAAGTACCCTTAACGACAAGAGGAGCACCAACGTCACCCTAGAAGGAAAGATAACAAAATATTTAGTCTGATTATTGTATATTAACATGCTAAAAACAAGTCTGTCTAAGCTTACCTAACCTCACTCAAAACGTATGAGTAATTCGCAGAAGAAATATATGTACAATAGTTATAAATTTTGTACTGAATATGTGGAAATATGACCTATTTGCTTTGCTCTTCGTAATTTAGCTTCTTAAAGCAGTAGGTTAGATAATATCCCTGCTAGTATCAACTTTATTTGTTCCTTTAATTTTGTATGTTTAACCATCTGTTTATGGATATACTGAAAGTTGTAAAAAATAAAACGACATAGAAAGGCATAGAACGTATGACATATTTCACGATTGTTGAAAGCGAAAGCAACTTGCGTCAAGGGACACACTCCCTCCATTTTCAATCATACTACAAAATCAGTTGTTGTTTTTTCGCGGTGTAATACAAATTAATAACTATCTTCGCATTTAATTTATAATGTACCATTGAAGAAATATCTTCTATCCGTGGTACCTTTGCCGTCTGTTTTCGTTTTGAAAAACCCAATTGAACATACCTGACACATGCCAATTTCGGCTTTAGTGCAAATATTTGAAGCATAATCTATTCCTCCATATAAGTAAAAATTCTGGTCACAATCCTTATCCTCAGTTATGGTAACATTGGCTTTCTGTAAAGTGCTGTCGCTGTACTGTAAAAATAAGAACAAATAATATTATTTAAGGCCTTCATTATGAGCTACATTAAGCAGTTTTGTCAGTAATTGTGTTAGTTTCTTCGCTGACATCACGTTTTCCTATTTACTTTTTTTTGGTGAAATTCAGTTATTGATATATTGACGTAGTTCTTGGATCCTTATATGGCGTTACAAAATTCCCCGCAATAGTGACATAAATCAAGCAATTTCAAAAAGTAGTCGAAATATTTCTATTTCTCCTCCTGATAAACAAACAAAAAATGTCACACTTTTACAGAAACCAATATTTTTTGACAAACTTGTGGAATATTTGATAAGGACATCTCTTGTAACATTATCAAGTATATGAACGTTTCACTTAGAAGTTAACCTATCGATGCTTCAAAGCAAGCACTTTTTGACCAAATTTGGTAGACGAGTCGGTTACATCAGTAAACCAGCAGAAAGTATGATCGAAAGTGCTTTCGTCCATAAAGATGGGCGCAGTGGCCGAAATATTGCTTCATAGGAATAAACATTTTTAGTGTGATCTAATTAGCAAATCACACGTTTATTTATAAAACGTTTGTAATAATGGAAAACAAATACGCATTCATGGATATTGGGTGAATGCGTTATCTTGTACAGGGTACGTTCGTCATGGCCGCCATCTTGAATCTTGTTCGATTTTTTTAAACTAGAAAGGGGGTTATGTAACCTATCAGTCTGAGCTAGAATTTTACCAGAAATTCATTGGTAAAGTCAGCCTTGGCATTAATTTCTTTTTGAGAGAGATAATGAGATGTGACATTAGTATGTGTTGCTGATCGAAAAGTCCAGAAATGCTCTTTTTTTAAACAATGCAAGAAATGAAAACACAACGCATAAGTAATTAGTATTGGGAACCAGTTACACAATACTAATTTACCCTGTAAAAATAGCGTATTCATCCAATATCCATTAATGTGTATTTGTTTTCCATTATTACAAATATTTTAAAAATAGACGTGTGCTTTTATACTTAGATCACAGTATAAATCCTTATTCTTATGAACCAATATTTCGGGCACCGTGTCTGTCTTTATGGACAAAAGCACTTTTAATCCTGTTCTCTGGTAGTTTCCTGATTACCCTACTTCTCTAACAAGTTAGGTCAAAAAAGTGCTTTGAAACATCGATAGGTTTACTTGTTAGAGAAACTGTGTGGATACCTATTGTGTTTGTGCGAATGAAATGGCCGCTTTGATGCCTGGTGGGAATGGAACCTCAGCAACACAACACAGAGATCGACTGAGGCAATGAATCCGCCAGATCACCCCCTCCGAAGACCACACTCAAATCTCGAGATCTCCCAACTTTAACATTTTTGGGCAAAAATCGATAGAAACCGTGCCAAACTCTACTTACACCTTCCAATGTTTGATTTTACACTACCCAAACTAATAATACTAGCCGAATTTCTAGATTGAGGTCACGCATGTAACATCACAAACTCTGTATACGTCCAGCAAACAAGCTGGAGTAGCCAGACAATAATGAAACAGAGGGCGTGAAGTGAGAGAGGAACCTGTTTTCTGTTTATAGAAGAGCCAATGGACGTGTGATACAAAGCTATTGGCTCTGGGCCGAATATATTTAGCTGACACAGATGGGTACTGGTTGCTCTCTCTGTCATTGAGAACCTTGAAGAGATAAGCGAAGAGTTACAGTGAGAACACAGGTGAACCCAAGTTTCAACGATGATACAACGATTGGAATAAAAAGGAGCGAAGTCTTAGCCGTCAATGAAGTTCTTAGCATTCCATTCTCTAATGAAGATATGACTATTAACTTACCCTGATTTTATTGTTCAGTACACTGTGTGGCTATTGAATGTATCTTGAACGCAGTAAAACAATGATACTCAGAAGAGCCACAAGAATAACTTTTATGTGATTGTTGTCTTTTAGATTTTCGACGAGAAGAGCTCTATGCATGTTCAATGGAAAAATGTCAGTATTATACGTGCTTGTGATGGATATTATTTTTATGCCTGAACCATTAAGAGACATATATGAAAAATACGTCGTCCCAATTGTGATGAAGACAGGAAGAAAATCTTCTTCCAAGGTTTCAAATGTCTTGCAAAGAACGAAACAGAACACATTAAATAGGAAATACTGATAAAAAAAAGACCGCTGTTCTACCCTACAGTAGTATCCACTTGCGTTTAGAAACATTTGCTAAACACATGGGGATGAAATAACTTTTGAAAATCTAAACCTCATGGACAGTAATTATAAACGGTATTTGTGTGCATTGTTAGTTATGGTGGTGGTGACGACGATGGTGGTGGTATGTGAACTTTTCTAAATCCTGTTCGAACTGAACTAGTTTAGTGAACATTAAATATATAGAGAGAAACATTACAGAGTGTTACATTACTAGTAATAGAACCCAGGTTTATTTTTGATGGACACAACTGGTGAACAAGAACAGAAACCAGTATTGCGACTAAGATGTGATATCTAGTAGAGGTGGATGATGTTAGTTATTTAGTTAGACATTGTTCATTTCCATCCAAGGAAAAGACTGCAACCATTGTCACTATGAGAATGACAAAACTGCAAGCAACATCATTTAAACTTTGAAATTCTTGTTACTACTCTCCGCTTATATGCTATATTATCAGTGATTCCACGAGCATAGCAAATATTTTGAAAATTACTTTTGGAAAAGGATTTTTAAATTGGCTGATAAATTGTATTACGATCTACACAGTAAAAAATGGCTGTCTTAATTCAACACAATGCGGTGTCCCAGCGTGACTACCACTTTTGTGTGTTAAATCAACACGACACACGGTGTTGATTTCGGTACTTGGAGAAAAAAAAGTTACGGCAGCAGCTAGATTTGAACATTGGTTGCCCAGTTAGAAGTCGAGTGCCTTACTGACTTCGCTAAATTGTCAGACAGAAAGAGCACTAGATTGAAACAATATAGCCAGAGGACAAAACAATGTTGCTGAACCCCAAACACAAAGAAAGTTACTCTCACGGCTTATGCCATGATTCAAACACTTTTCCATTGTTCAATTAGGGATCACAATCCCCAGTCATTGAGAATATGTTCTATTTCTATGAAAGCAAGCGCAGTATTTGAAATTTTGTTACGATAAGAAGGCAGTAATGCTGCTCAAGTGTCTCGCTGCCACCATCTTACTTGGTTTCATAGAAATGGAATATTCTCACTCAATGGGAATTCTGGTTCCCAATTGACAAATAGGAAGTGATTAAACCATGGTATTAAGTCGTGCAAGTAACTTAGTTTGTTTTGAGAGCTCAGCAACATATATTTGATCCAATACGGTGTTTAAATTTATAGTGTAGTCGTTTAATTCAAATCTTGTTCAGTAAATATCGTTCGCATCTAGTGTCTTTTCTGTCTGGCGATTTAGCCAAGTCGGTAAGGCGCTCGACTTCTATTTGAGCAATCCATGTTCAAATCTAGTTGCAGCCGTAACTTTTTTTTTCACACTACTGAAATCAACACAGTGTGTTGTGTTGATTGAACACACAAAAGTGGTAGTCACGCTGGGATACCGCATTGTGTTGAATTAACACAACTATTTTTTACAGTGTAATGATGTAATAACTGAAACTCAGACAGTATATATGAAGTCTAATGTGTACAAAGCAGCTGTTGATTCTCATACTTTAATACAAACTTCATGATTTGGAATTTTATTCATGCCCTTTAGGCATCTAAGGCTCAGGCCGGGAATGAGCAAGAAAGTCTCCGCCAGGGCTTATGTTGAAGGTGCCATCCCGACATTTGCCTGATGTGACTGAGGAAAATCCGAAAAACCTCAGTCAGGATTGTCGGCCGCTGGGATTGAACACACAACCTTCCGAATGCTACTCCAATGCTCTACCACTGTGCTATGACGCGAAGTCATAGCCATAAGAGAAGTTCTTAGCATTCCATTCAGATAAAGATATGACAATTAACCGCGGCTTTTCGGTACGAATTTCATGAATCATGGAATAAAACATTGAATAGTATTTTGAATATTTGCATTTACAGGTAGGAAGGATAAATGTAGATATGGCAATTTCGAGTTTCTTTTAACCTTGAGATATAGCAATGCTACAGTTAATTGAGGTTGCAACTTCAATTGAACGTGTAATAAAATTAGTAAGGAAAAACTTATTTTTACGATTTTCTATATAATTAGTGTACATACAGGTAACTACGTCCATCTACGAATATCTACGCACATATATACAATATATTTTTAAATATAGAACTTGATAAATCGTTAATCTTCAACGGTACACTAAGACATATGAATTTTTACTCAAAATCAGTTCCATATTATAGAAGATATCAGGAACGAGCTTTCATGTGCAAAACAGTTGCGTGATTGCATAATGAGATTTTATTAAGTGCTTTATATTTTACGAGAAAAACTAATAAACATGTTCGGTTACTTTGTGATCAACTCAGTGGTATTATGCTTCGAGCTATTTCCACTACATTACATTTTAACCATAGCAACGAAAAACTTCTACAGAAAATTATAATTAGCCTTTTACCAGCAAATGACCTAGTCCCGTCAACCTGACCTTAACGAAATCCCGTGCTCTTAACATAGTCCTCATCAACCCACAAAAGGTATCATCAGCGTTTTAAAAATAAAGTAATGTCCTCCATATATTTGACTTCGACGAAATACATCTTCTACGATTAGGGACAAAACATATCTAAATGATCGCGGCTATTTAGAGGCAATTTTGCAGTAATACGAATCCAACAATTTAATCCATTTCATTTAAATCATAGGGACATTTCAAATTTAATACACTGCTAATGCAACGTTTGAATTTCAAAACGAAAATACCAAAGTACACGCTTGGTAATACCTTTTTTTTTAAGTTGCAAATTGATACGGTGAGAGTAGCTAATAAATTAACAGTTAGTCCTCACACATCAAATTTAATTGTTGACTTTATCAATTTCGAAAACAAAGTGTATAAAATACGTAAATTATTTAATGGTTTTAATAAAACGAAACTTTGATTGTCAAATTTACTCATTCTAAATGAAAATATGATTTCATGGAGCAAGGTTCATTATACTACATGTTTTAAAATTAAAATAAAAGTTTCGAAAAAGGAAAACGTTGCTAAGTATAAATGTGATTTCATGCAGTAACAAAAAAAAAATAGTTTACAAAACGTAATACTCTTTTATAAACGAAATACCTAACATTAAATATAAAGTACAAGTTTCGAAAAAGGAAAACAAACACTGACTTAA
This sequence comes from Lepisma saccharinum, assembly GCA_022664845.1. Classification (NCBI taxonomy): domain Eukaryota; kingdom Metazoa; phylum Arthropoda; class Insecta; order Zygentoma; family Lepismatidae; genus Lepisma; species Lepisma saccharinum. Next base: position 1,729 of record JAGDQP010066641.1, on the reverse strand, counting down.
AAAATACTTACTGTTAAGTAAAAGTTTAAATTTTTAAAACGCAAAGTTGATTTATAAAAATACGTAAAGGTAAAAAAAAAAGATTTCATGCAACGAAAAATAAAACGTAAGTTGTAAACGAAAGTGAAATGACAAAACCAAACACAATGAGAAAATCGAAAGTAAATGCTTAAAAAACGTAACACTAGCGTATAAATGATTTCATGGAACAATGAAAATGTACATTTCAAAACGCAAAAGTAATTTATAGAAGACTTAAAACGCGAAATTAAATAAGAAGTGAGAGGTTAATAAACGAAAAACCATGATTTACAATATCAAACACACACACTTACACAAAAAAGAACATAACGTTCACTGAACTTTTCCACAAAAGTTGAAAAATGTAATCGAAAACGAAAAATGCAACACTGATAAATATAACAACTCTGATTTTTGAAACTGACATACTCTCATCTCTAGTATTTATATATTATAATAATTAGTATCTTGTGCACATGTTGACAAAGAAGATGCACTTCCTTAAAAAATTGAACACTTTCCTTTGTGTATATAGTAGGCTATATAGCTACTATATTATTATGAAAGTATTACGCGGTACTTTCGTATCATACTGTAGCTATATTGCATTGTAGATTTAATTTTCACGATATTTAGAATTCATCAATTTAATTCCATAGGTAATTAATTTCCATGTGTTTCTTAGTGATCGAATTAATTACCAGGCAATCCGTCAATTCTGGTCACGGAGAAATTAGTTTGATGTTCAATAATATACATAAGCATATTTACATTTTCGATCCTGTGTTGTGTAAAGTTGTGTTGATTTTGCAAGGTACATCTTGGTTTCATAGATATATCACTACATTCAACAGTAAAGTTTCAAATTTTATGTGTTCAGAGTACTACATATTCCTTAAAATTCATTTCAACTAATACTCAGTGGTAAAATAAAACAATAGTGATTCAGCGTTTAGTAAGTGTCGCAAACAGGTAAAAAATACTTCTGAATGAAAATAACAAGACTTCAGGATTCTTAGATTATACACTTTACCATTAGACCAGTAAAAGAAAGTTTACAAGTTTCAAATAATATAGATGTTAAGCATTCTCTCTAGTCATATACAATTACATCGTATCGCAATTTGAAGGATAATTTTGATCTAAGCTACCGCCTTTTAAAATCTTAAGAAACTCTGCGGGTGGAAGTCATTATCCCAGATCGTTTAGGCTACCGCCTTCTTCAATGTTGTCTTTCTTCACAAATAGGTCGCACTTAGTTCTCGTGAGAGTAGTGATTTTTTTTTTCGTGTGTGTCAGCAAAAAATTATTTATACACATTCTAAGAATAACAAAATCAATTGCTTAAATCACATCGTTGTATTATTAGTGCACATAACATAACTTAATAATTACAAATATGTGGCGAGACCTACATTAGGAAAGTTCCACCTTCAAAATTTAAATATCTGTACTTTCCCCTTATCTCTAGTTCATACGCGTATCTCTTACAATTAAAGTGGTCATGCATCTCCCTAAACTTCCAACTCCATTCATTTAATGCGAGTGGGGAATACTTTCTTTAAATATTATACTTTCAAAAGGTAGGAGTGCTTCTTCTTCTCTGTTTCTAAAGAATAACCATGAAGTATAATTAAACTCAGAAATATGCTAATAATATGTCTTTCCATCTTTTTATACAGCCTGTATTATGAGGGAGCAGGTAATA
>JAGDQP010066640.1:0-11255 GCA_022664845.1 Lepisma saccharinum | reverse complement strand
ATATGATGTTTCAAAGACGGCGGTAAAGAAACTAGCAACATAACTTGAACACAAAATTGAACATAAATACATTACTTCCATATATTTCCTTACAAAAATTTTAATCTATCTTCTCCATGGTAGCTGTTCTGCTTCAATAGACGAAGTTCATATTTGAATCTGAAGAAACCTGAAAGTATCATTCCATCAGAAAAAGTGGCGTGATAAAATTTAACAACTAAAATAGCCTGGCTACAACTACAGATTCTTGAAGGCCTGTAGACCATAGGTATTAGGTTGGGAATTAATTTTATAAAATACTGAATATATCTTATTTACTTCATTTTCTTTTATTTCAGAGAAACATGCCAAAAGTTGTTGGAAGTGGTAGAAAAGTTAGTAGTGAGTGGGTTGAAGTACTAAAAGTAGACGGAGACTCAAAATGTAGATGCAAACACTGTACCAACGAAATCAGTTCCAAAATAGAAAGAATCAGAGCCCATTTGAAAAAATGTCAAGCTCGGAATAGGAAGTCGGAAGATGAGCCGTTACAAATTGATCTCAGAGAGGAGTGTTCAACGATAGTGTCACCTTCTTCAAGTGCTAGTTCCAGTGTCGATACCTCCTGTGCTCCAAGTCCAGTCAGTGCGAGTTCAATTTCTAAACCCTTTAATCTTCAACCTTCTATAAGTGACTTCGCGATAAAAACAACTGAGCGTCAAAAACAATTACTTGATAAGGCTATAGCGCAGTTCTTCTTTGCAGCAAACATTCCTTTCAATGTTGCTGAACTTAAACACTTTAAGGAAATGATTGAAATGTTAAGACCTGGTTATTTTCCTCCATCTTCAAAATTGATAAGTGGTAACCTTGTAGATACTGCAGCAGAAGAGACTGAAACTACGTTGCGAGAAAAGTTGGCATCGAACAGTGTTACTTTGACAATAGATGGATGGTCTACTGTGAAAAATGATCCTATTCAGGCTGTGAGTATCCACACGGGATCTGAAAGTTTCCTTCTGCATGCTATGGACTGCGGTTCTGAGAAGAAAACAGCTAAAAGATGTGCTGAAGTGGTTGATTTAGCAATTCAAGAATATGAAGAAAAGTTTGGTGTTAAAGTGTTCGCTATTGTTACAGACGATGAAAATAATGTAAAAAATGTGGCGTCTTCTGAAGGACAAGTACCCGAAAGTAATCATGTATGGTTGCTCTGCACATTTATTGTACTTGGTTGAGAAAGAACTTTCACCTAAATCGGTATTAAAACACATTGTTGAGGTACAGAAGTATTTTCACAACGTTCATCAGGCACACGGATGGCTAAAGAAGAAAGATGGTTTGATGCCTCAGCTTCCAAATGATACACGTTGGAATTCCTATCTTGATTGCGTCAAAACTTTCTTGGCTAATTATCACAAGTACAGAGAGATAACATTGGAGCATAAAGACGAAATTGACAAGTCAATTGCTAAACTATTGGACAATGTTCTCATTTATAGGGAAGCTCAAAATCTTTAAAAGCAATTGTCGGTAGTTTCTTCCACCCTGGATATTTTGCAAGCGGAATCAACTTCATTATCTTGTGCAGTGGAAGTGTGGTTGGATCTACTTGATGATGATATTTTGAAGCCGTATTACAGCGTTTTTAAAGAAAGATTTGATCAAGCCATACAACCATTTCACCTGCTGGTGAATTTAATGGATCCGAAATACATGGGTCGTCGTCTCACTAGTGAGCAGGAGAGCGCAGCAGAAAATTGGCTGTTAGAAAACTATCCTGAATATCTTCTGGGAGTTCTAGCATTTAAAATAGAAGATAGAGAATAAATACTTTGCCACGTCAGTGATGCAGGAGACAATCATCAACCAGTTTTCTACTGCAAAATGGTGGAAAATAATGAAAGCGAAAGCAGAGAAAGGTTCTAAATTACCTCCGGGGTTTTGTGACTTCTTTTCTCATCTTCATTCCACTCGTGCAACATCGGCGTCAATTGAAAGAATATTCTCGACTTTCGGATTGATATGGAATAAGATTAGAAACAGGCTTGGGGTGGAAAAAGTAGTGAAATTAGTTAAGGTATATAGATTTTTAAGATCAGTTAGTAAAGGAGATTCTACGGACTGGTGATGTGATTGTCTCACATCGGGCAACACTGAACTTAGTTACTGTGGAAAATCATTTACTATCAGGAAGTAAAAGTGATTCTACGGAGTGGGGATCCATTCACACTGTGCAACACTGAACTTAGTGACTGTAGACTAGAAAATCTTTTCAAACTAAATCAGAAAATATCTAAAATAAACTAAATAAAATAAATCTATGGATTTATCTAAAATAAATTATAAAATAAACTAACCCGGCAATCAAAATTTTCATTTTGTATCTTTCAAAGCTCCATAGGTGGCTCCTAGCTATGCGGCAGTACTGCCTTATTATTCTACTGTATGTTCTATAATTCGCGACCATTTTTAGTCCCCAGATAAATTTTCCATGTTTGGAGGCCCTACTTGGGACCTCAGACTGTTTCCCAACAGTACTGGTTTGTTACTCTGTTGTATGTTGTACAATTTGTGAGTATTTTTACTCCTAGGGATTCAAACGATCCATTTTTTCATATTTGCAGGTCCCGTTGCACCCACTTGGCACCTCAAAGCGTTCCCCAACAGTACTGACTTGTTACTCTGTTGTATGTTCTATTATTTACTTTCTTGTCATCATTTTAAAACATTGGGCTCTGAGGGTCAATTGCGACATGTTGGGGTCATATGGTCTTGTATCGTACTGTTTACTGGTTTTTGATTATAACGTTACAACACTAATTATATATACGTCCTATGGGCGCTTGCAGCCCGGCCGGCAAGGTCTCGTACAACATTCGCTTATTCTTTTTAATTTAAGGCATGTGTATTCATCTCGTTACACAAGTTTAAATTTCCACTTGTTATAACCCTGCCACATAGCTCTTAGGGATCCTTACACGTTTCGCTCGCATAAAGTTGTCCCAACCCACTTCCCAACCAGACTGGAGCACTAAGCCATTGGTTAAAAGGTCCGCGGATCAAGTCTCGGCAAGTGCATAGGTGCGCCTTTTCACAGCCAAAGGCCAAATAAAAATAAAGTTGTATTATCCCATGCTTTTAACACAAGCGCCCCCGGTAAACCATTTTGGAACCAACACTTTTTTATTACACTAATCGAAAAGGCCATTCTAAGATTTCACAAATATTTATCACCATGCACGCTTTATGATTCACAGTTAACGTAGCATTTGGGGAGTCGTGGGTTCAATACCGGCGGCCTACCATCCTGACTGAGGTTTTCCCTCAGTCACACCTGGAAAATTCCAGGATGGTACTTTCAACATAGGTCCACTTTTCCCTCCCCTATCACGCTCTCAGCCTTCAATGCCTAAAGGCCATAAATAAACACATTTAACTTCATTGTGGTTCGCAGTCCACTTTAGCATATAGGTAACCACGGTTACGTCCCTTTTTCAGCATAGTCGTAACACGAGGTTTTGCCAGTTTATTATTCTTGTTCCATATTTACAAATATACAAGTACATTAAACTGGGTTTCTTATTTTGTCTTATTTTGTCCTATGCACTTCACATTTATATAGGACATTCATCTTTTGTTATATCTTTTCTTTTAAAAAAACTTTAAAAATCTTTTTGAAAATACACCAATACATATGCTAAATATTACATACACTAGTACAAAATCTCTGTACATACCTCAGAATCCAATGTTAAGCGAACATCACTTTAGCACGTCTTGCTGCATCAAATGTTACAAAAACAATAAGCTTTGCCCATCTCTTCTCCCCTCTCTCTTGTACTCTTAGTCTGGGAACGCCAGTTCATTCGATCTCGTCTTCCAGTCATCTATTTAATTTTTTTTCTGCATAATCAGCTCTTCTATATGCAGTGTTTGTCCACACCCCAGCAACTCATCATCAATACAAAAAAATGGAAGGAGGTACCATTCTTGCATGTGTGTGCGTGATGTTAAATCATTAGTATGCATACATTTTCTTCTGCGTACTTGTTTGCGCCATGGGGGGTTAGTTCTCTATCAGTACTGTAATTAAAAAAGAAGAAGAAAACGAAAACAGTGACACTAGCTAGTCACCACTACTTAGCTACAAATCATATGTGTATCTAGTCTAGTGGACACCTGCAATGGGAAAGAGAGAGGGGAACATTCATTGTCTACCTGGATTTTTGAAATTGTAAAATTGTATAGGCTGTTACCAGGGACGGCGCCAGTGGATAACGTGCCCCCCTAAGCTTTCCCTCGGTTCCCTTCTGGTGTCACTCAGAAATTGCAGATGACGTACTATTTTGTTTTATTATTACACAGTTTGTATTATGTTTGAATTGCCCCCCCCCCCCAACCTAATCCGATGCCCCTCCTGTGCCCCCTACCCAACTGTGGAAAGTTAGCGCCGTTCCCGCTCACACAAGTGCTTTTGTGTTACACCACATTTCAATGCAGCTAATTTTTCATGGCGTTGTCGATACATTTGTTTTCCAATTAAAATCCATTATTTTTTATAAGGGTTGGAAGAACTTTTATTTTGTGCATCTTTTGCCCCCTCTCCTGAAAAAAATCCTGTGGTCGTGCCAGTGGAGTGGTGGAAAGTTGCACTCCCTCGCAAAAGCAGAATATAAGGGTCCCGCAATATCAGAGTAAGGTGTCCCAGTCCAGTCTTAGCACATTAAACTTAGAGGAAAGGGAGTCAACAAATGAGGTGTCCCCCTGGCACCGCGGAGGCTATCATACGCCCCTTGGTCGTGAATGTGTTTTTGATAATGTTCTCTCTATGATATGTTTGTCAGTCACATCACTAGATTAAAACAATTGGGTTAAACAATGCTTAGTTTTAACAGCGAACCACACCCTCATGGGCCAAGTTACTGGGGGGTATGGAGGAATTTACTCCCAACATTCTGATGAAAAATAAAAATTTGCTAAACAATCCTCAAGAAAATGTTCAAAGACGAGTTTTATGTTAACTTTTAATAATTTTCCCGCGGGAGAACCCCCGGAAAGTTTCCCCCACAGGAGACAAACTCAAACATCGCCCATGCACACACTCCAACATGTTCGCAGTAACGGAGGGGAGACACAGGGGTACCTTTTGAAGAAGGTGGGTAGTAGGCTACTATATCTTCTATCATGCACAGAAGGGATGGGTCAAAGAATAGTTGACCTATAGCCTACAATGACCCACGCCTCACTATGACCCTCCACCTCCTAGAACTTTCTTAAACCACGACCTACCGTAATTCATTCTTCAACCACCATATATAATGGATTGTGACCCCACGCTTGACCCACGACCCACCATCTACTATCACCAATTGGACCCTGAACCTACTGAAAGTGTCTTTCGGCCCATAACAAACGTGTCCTCGCAGTCCCATTTTCTTACCATACACAGATCATAGAGTCTAGCTTAAAACTTCAGTTAGGAAAATTTATTTGACCCACGTCTCCGGACCCACTCCATCTCTGGTCATGGCGGGTAGTGTGTCACCCTGGATGTTTTCTTAAGCGACGTTCTAAGCTAGAACCTGTGGTCTCTGGATGGAGAAGAAAATGGGATACCTGAACCCTGAGGTCATTTGTCATGGGCCAAAAGAGGCTTCCAGTGGGTTGAGGGCCGAATTAGTTATGGGGGTTGTGGGTCACAGTCAATGATGCTTGAAGATTGAATTCAGGTAGATCATGAGTTAAGAAAGCCCTAGCAGGTAGTAGGTCACGGCGGGTAGTGTGTCACTTATTCTTTGACTCACGCCATCTCTGGTATCATGAGCGGCGTTTAAGGAGGGAAGGGAACAATTTCCCTCCATATGTTTTTTCTTTGGAAATATGAAATTTTTGGGGTGTGTATGTCTATAACTTCTAATTTGATCATTCGTCGCCACTGTCTTGTACCCCTCCTAAAAAAACTACTTTCAACTCTTATTCGGATACATCGTTATTTTTACGCTTAAATATATTCCTTTATAACAGAAGCAGCTTTAAATTGTTCCTTTTCTTAGAAACAATTTCAAGAGTCTTTGACGACTATTTATTTATTTTCTCGATAGCCGCAATAGCAATTTCTTTTGGTTCACCGATACAGCATTGTTAAGCAAAAGCATTTCATAATGAAAGCAGAGTGTAGAAAGGGGGCTGTTTTTTTTAGGTAAATGTGAAAAAATATTTTTAAAAGATCTTTGCCAAATGCTAGCTACAGAACTGTTAACACAACTTTAGATTTACGCCACTAGAGTATGGAATTGTTCCGTGCAGAAGTTAGTTAAGCAAGATGGAACAATAGCGCAGAGGCGGAGCCAGGGGGAATCATTCTCTTCTCCAGTAGAATGTGGATTTTTTTTGTATTTCAAAAGTAAAATAAATCTCATCCCAGAGTTTTAAAGTAAATAGTATAAATAAATATTAAATAAATAAGTAAATACAATCTCTTGGTATTTTCAACCTTGTGCGCCCCTTCCTCCCACACCCACCCACCCAAATGTTGAGCCCGAATTCGCTCCTGCAATATCGAATAGATAGTGTGTTCTCGTTTATTTTTTCCAGAAATCATATATTGTTTGAATTTGTTTGTTTGTGTGCGCTGTACATGAGAACATTTTGACGAATAATGAAGCAGCAACAAACTCTATTCGAAGTGTTAGAACATCAGGTAAACGAAAAAATACGAAGATTCCAATCGGGTATGTGACTGAGAAATTGTCCAAGAAGACTAAGAAGTCAACTAGGTCTATGGATAAGAAATAGATCAATTCGTATGTCTTGTAATATGTCCTGTGGCATCGAATGGGTGCTGCACTGTAAAAAATCGGTGGCAAACAGATTGCAAACGAATATTGTAAACTTTCCTACGAAATATTTTACGGTGTAGAACTTGGGAGATGGCTAGGGGGGGGGGAATTTTACCATTATAGATTTAGTATTAAGAGTACAGTATATAGTGCGACGGTAAGAACTGGGAGGCAACTGCCCTCCACCCCACCCCTTAATCATCGGGGCAGTAATCCACACTGTCGAAAGAAAGAAACGAAAGTCTAAAGGTACATGACCGCACCTAACCTCCACTAACCCATGATCTCTTACTTAAGATAATCTATGAAAAATGCAAGAAAGCAATTATTAAGGTTCCTTTGTCCTTGGAAATAGTGTGAATCTCTGACGCGAGATGGCAATGCAATCTCACATAGCTACTATGTACAAATTTCAAACATCAATGGAGCCCGTAGTTTTCATCAAAGAACTGCGAAACTTTAAGCTTAGAATCACTATACCTATAGCTAGGAAAACATAGGGCGATCTTTTAATTTTCTCAATTGTACATTGTTGCGAAGCCTTCATTGTTGGCAAAAAGACAAAATTCGAACATCAACGGAAAGCGTAATTTTGAACGAAAAACTACAAAATTTTCAGGAACTGAGAATTCCACCATTACCTAGAGAAAGGTACGGGCGAGTTGTTCATACTCTCAAAAATGCATTGTTGAGAGTCCTCTATTGCTAGCCAAAGATAAAAGATTAAGACATCAGTCCAAAGCGTAATTTTGAACAAAGAACAACGAAAATTTCAACTTACTAACACTGCTAATAACTAAGGAATATACAGACGAAATGTTCATACCTCTAAATATATATTGTTGAGAGAGTTCCATTGTTGTAAAATATAAAGAATTCAAACATCAATGGAAAGCGTAATTTTGAATATAGAGTTACGAAACTTGGCATGAAAAATTCTACGAATACCTGGGGGAAGGTACGACCATAATTTTATATACTCAAACATGCATTGTTCAGTAACCTCCATTATTGGAAAAAAGATTTAAAACATCAATGAAAACGTAATTTTAAATGTAGAGTTCCGAAACATTGCATGAGTAATAGCAATACCCAGGGAAATGTAGACAATTTTTATACTCCCAAAAATGCGTTGTTGAGAAACCTCTGTTGTTGGAAAGTTTCCGTTTCCCACGGAAATAGTGTGAATCTCTTACGCTAGAGGGCCATGGAATCTCACATATCTACTGTGTACAAATTTCAAACATCAATGGAAGCCATAGTTTTCATCAATGAACTACGAAACTTCGAACTTAGAATCACTCCACCAATAGATAGGGAAACGAAAGGGCTAATTTTATATTCTATTGTACATTGTTGCGAGGCCTCCATTGTTGGCGAAAAGACAAATATGGAACATGAGTGAAAAGCGTAATTGTGTACGTAGAACTACCAAATTTCCAGCAATTGAGAACTCCACCAATATCTGGGGGGAGCTACGGGAGAAATTTTCATACTCCCAAAAATGCATTGTTGAGAGTCCTCTATTGTTAGCCAAAGATACAGGATTAAGACATCAGTGGAAAGTGAAATTTTGAATGTAGATCTACGAAACTTTGATCTTTTAATCAGTCAACCAATACCTACGAAAAGATACAGACAAAATTTTCGAACTCCCGAATATGCATTGTCGAGAGACCTTCATTGTTGGTAAAGAAATATAGGATGAAAACAATGAAAAGCGTAATTTGGAATGTAAAACTACGAAACTTCGAAAGAAGGAACACTATTCTGATACCTAGAAAAAAGTACACACGAAATTTTTATATTCTTAAATAGCATTGTTGAGAACCCTCCATTGATGGCTAAAGGAAAAGAATTCAAACAGTAATGGAAAGTTCAATATTCGACAGAGAAGTACGAAAAATTTCATGAAGTAACAACCAATACCTAGGGGCAGGTACAGACATAATTTTTATATTCTCAAATTTGTATTGTTGAGCCCCCTTATATTGTTGGCAAAAGATAGAGAATTCAAACATCAATGGAAAGCGTAAATTTGAACAGAGAACTACTAAACTTCGTATGAAGTAACAGTTAATCAGGGAAAAGTAGAGACAAAAATTTTATACTCTGAAATATGCATTATTAAAACTTTCCATTTTTGACAATTGATACGGAATTATACATCAGTTGAGAGAGTAATTTCAGATGTAGATTTACAAATCTTCAAAGTAAGGATCGAACACTCCACCAATGCATAGAGAAATGTACAGATGATGTTGACACATTCCCTATGCGTTGATGGGAGACAGTTTCACATTTCACCAATTCCTAGGGTAGAGGTCGAATTATTTTTTCCGAGTGTTCATTTTGATGAGAATTTCGCAATAAAAAGGCTTTTGCTGTTCAGATAATTAGTCCAGCATGAGTAACACAGGGTAGCAACAACAGAGCTGTTGTTGCTCAGTTGGTAGAGTGTTGGCTTCGCATTAGGAAGGCCCGAGGTTGGATATCATCGGTCGACTATCTTGACTGAGGTTTTCCAGTGGCATTCCTCAGTCACACCAGATAAATACCGGGGTGATACCTTCAACTTAGTCCAAGCCGACCCTTTTTTGTACTCCATGCGGGCCTGAGCTGTAGATGTCTAAAGATCACAAATACATTCAAATTGGATTTTGAATTTATTCATTGCCTTAGGCATCTCAGATTCAGGACACGATAGGGTGACGGAGAGGATGTTGGAAGATAATCGGCTAGGGCCTAACTAGTAGGTACCATTCCGGTATTTGGTTGGTTGTGACTGAGGAAAAATCCTGAAAATCCCTCAGATATAGGCGACTGCTGGGATCGTTCTCAGGACTTTCAGAATGCTCTACCACCTGAGCTACGATCGCTGGTACATTTGAATAAGATAGTACGATTATTGGCTACTTCATATAATTGTATGGAATAACTAAAAAATAAAGAAAGTAAACACGACGAACTTGAGCATGAATTTACAATATTTATATGTTCTTCACTGGTGTTTCAACAACTGAAGTGTGTATATAGAATACATTCACACATTACTCTTGACATTCTGTCAAACCCATTGTTAAAGAAAGTTGCCAAAGACCATTAATTCCTATTAAGCCTTGAACTCCGTGGAAGTCTGGGAAGAAAGGCTTCGGGGTTCGAATCCAGACCATATGAAGATCCCTGATCTAGGGAAATGTGCGTAGTAGTAGAGGACACAGTATTTGTTGATTTGACGTGGCAACACCGCACAGGTCAATGAAGAAATATGGCAACATGGCAGGTCAAAGTCCAGGTCATCTTATCTCTTATCAGTTACATGTGATAAATATTAGAATATATAGAGGGCAGTGTTGTTGCATATAACATAAGTAGCCTGGAGTTCTAGTCATGGACAACTATCAGTATAAACGTGAGGTTGAAGAAGACCAAGTTGAGTTATCACTGGAGGATGGGGAGATAGTGGAAACTTTAGCATTACTAGCTAAAGACGTTGAAGAAGAAGAAGAAGAAGGAGGTGATTGTACAATATTCAGTTTATTAAAATCTAGAAGAAATGGGGAAGATCGGCGTTCACCTTCATTATTATCATCATCAATGGTGAAGGAGGAGGAGGAGGATATTTAAGAGGTATATTCATGCATAGTTCCAAGGAAGCCGGAGAAGCAGTTGAGAGGGAAGAAGCGTATTTTGGAGAAGGGAAATTATCCTGTGAAGAAAAGATTGTTCTATGGGAAGGACTCATTAGTAGAAGTTGAAGAGAACTCTTCATTAATATCAGGAGGAGAATTACCATCGATAGTGAGATCAGGACGTCTATTGTTAAAAGCAGTAAGACCATCTATAAAGAAGGTTAATACAGCAACAGGATCATCAGCCTTGGTGAAATCAGAGCGAGTATTGGTGAAAAAGGTTCCATCATCATCATCATCAGCAGCAGCAGCAACAGCAGCAGCAGCAGGAGAAGGTGTAAGTAAAAGAACATTGAAAATTTCCAAGTGCAAATGTAAAAATAAGTGAGTGGATGAAGAATGTATACGAGGTGCATTAATCAAGTGGAATCCTAAATCATATTTAATTTGCGAAGGTTGTTTTAATGAAGAAAACAATCAATCTAGTCATGCGCGTTTAGGTTATATCAAGCCTGAAGAATTGGTTAACAATGAAAAAATAGAAGAACATTTTCGAAAACGGGTGTGGTATTTGCTATTGAAGCCATCTACAACGAATGAACTGTATGAAATATATAAAGAAGATCATTGTGCAGTGATTAATAATGTTAATAATGAAGTAATCATGAAGAATATGAAATTTGGATTATGGCGTATGGTTAAGATACATATGTCTTCAGTGATTGACATATTACATAAAAAAGATAAAAATGGAAAGAAGGAGTGAGAACATTGTAAGGAAATAAGAAATAAGTGAAGTGAA
>JAGDQP010066639.1:0-11255 GCA_022664845.1 Lepisma saccharinum | reverse complement strand
TGAATGGTTTGAATCAACTGTTTGTATACGCGGATGATGTAGATTTAATAGGGGACGATATAGATGCACTACAAAGCAACACCGATGTCTTAGTAGAAGCGTGCGATGAGATAGGTCTACAGGTAAACATAGATAAAACAAAATACATGATAACAAGCCGAAGCACAGGGAATGAAGGAATTGAAAACATTAGAATTAGGGATGAGGTCATAGAGAAAGTAAACAAATTTAAATACTTGGGAGCATACGTAACAAGCAAAAATGAGGTCACGGAAGAAATAAAAAGTCGCTTAGTATCGGGGAACGCATGTTTCTACTCAGTCCAAAAACTTCTAACATCGCGATTAATATCAAGGAAATTGAAATTAAAAATATACAGAACGGTTATTCTGCCGGTAATACTTTACGGTTGCGAAAGTTGGAGTACGACCCTAGCAGATCAACATAAATTACGTGTATTTGAAAATAAGGTTTTGAGAAAGATATATGGTCCGAAACGGGACGAGATGACTGGAGAGTGGAGGAGACTGCATAATGAAGAACTCCACGGACTGTACGATTCACCAGATGTTGTAAAAATAATGAAATCGAGACGACTAAGATGGGCAGGGCATGTAGCTCGGATGGGGGAAAAACGAAGATTATATTCTATCCTGGTTGGAAGGCCCGATGGAAAGAGGCCATTGGGAAGACCGAGACGTCGTTGGGAGGACAATATTAGAAGAGATCTTCGAGAAGTAGGTGTTCGTGATGAAAACTGGCTTGATACTGCCCAGGATAGAATCCAATGGCGAACGTTTGTTACTGCGGCGATGAACTTGCGAGTTCCATAAGCCATAGAGTTAGTTAGTTTTTATTGTTTTCCACATTTACGTCAGGAGAAAGTACGGTAGAAATTTGCACTTAGATATTTAAGTTTGAAGGGAGGGAACAGATTCGCAAATTGGTGATGAATATTGCCCGTGCGTGCTTTGGGAACTCGTATGAACAATGGTTGTTAAAAGAAATATTCTTTATTACCATCAGGATTATGAAGAACGATTTTACTACTTTAATGATAATTGATATGTTTAAGTAATAAGAGTTAAGCCGCATTACCACTTCACACACTCACAGAAAATTGGCAACATTTTGCAAAAGGTTTGGTTACATAATAAAATGAATATAAATATATGAAAGAAACAAAATTATATATATATATATATATATATATATATATATATATATATAAGCTTTGTTACAAGGATATTTCAGGCTCTAATTTATGTATATTCACATCTTCCTTTGGTGGTAATATCATATAACATGTTACGAAAGCGCGCACGAGCATTTGCAAATTTGTAGCTCCCTTCAAATTAAAATATCAAAGTACAAATTTTACCGTACCTTCTCCTGGTATAAATGTATAATTTGTGAAAAAATATATATTTATATTTTGTTCCACCAGAGATATCGGGCCTTTAATTTCATAAAATACGAATTTTTGGATTTTCAATAATTCATAAAAAAAACATATGGAAGCATATTAACCTTGAACATACTCTAATTGAATTTGAATTTAATTTTTAAGGGCTTTAGGCAAACTTTGATTCAGGCTGTTGAACATACTTTAATATGAGCACAAAAAAAAACTTTGATATTCAATCGCTTCCGGGCGAAAAAAGTGCCCTGAAAAACGGAATTTCCAATTTCAACAATCAAATTTGGATACCATTTCGATCAGTTCGATTACATTTTAGTTTTTTTCATGCAGAGCGGATTTTAAAGGAATGAATTTTTGTTTGAATATCTTCTGGGCTGGGTTGCAAGAAAAATGCTTAAGTGTAAAATCTGTCTTAAGCAGACCATCGAACTCTACATAACACTGGAGTGACTACTTAAATTAAAAAACGGGCCACACAGCGTTAAGAAGCTTATAAAACTGAGTTAGAACTGAAAATTTGGTCCACATTAGATTAGACTGAAAGTGGATAAACAAGTTTAAACGACTCTGGCGTCTATCTTTAACACTAAGTAATCACTCCAGTATTATGTAGAGCTCGATGGTCTGATTTAAGTCAAATTTTACACTTAAGTATTTTCTTGCAACCCAGCCCTGGTGAGTCAGTCCGTAGATACTACATTTTCCGTAAACGTCTGCTAACACAAATTTTGACATGCGCCACAATACAAAAATGTCTGTCATTAATTAATAGATTGGTAAAACATAAATAATAATACCCGTTGTGAACTATTCTTATAATGGAAATAAATATTATTATTTTGAAAGGTACAGAGCAGCCAAGTTGGACGATTTCAGCATTGCCATTTACTTTACAAATAGAATGTCCAAATTCTTGTAGCGTTGTAGTTCATAACCTCTGAATGAGTCAATACTTTTACAAACTAGGCTATCTACTTTATTTTAAAATCTTTTTACGGTGTAATTGAAAATGTGAATTACGCATAACTTCATGAAAGTAGTGCAAGGAGATTAAAATATCGTTTTTCATAGACCCTCGTAACTTCGTTTCTTTCTGTGAGGAAGAATATATCCGTCACTATATCAGCATACACTGAAAATAGACCGGACTTAAAGTGCTGAAAGTGTCGGTATTAAAATACTGAAGAAAAGGTATGTCACTAGTGAACATCCACCTATTATATACTGAAGAAGTCCCGAATATGAATGAAGCAGAGGAAACCTCAGGCCCACCAAAATGTTTGTGCCTCAGATTTATTGGAAATATTAGTAGAAATCAATACGTTTACATATGTATGTATGATAACAATATTGACGGCATTATACAATAAAGACCCCCAGCTATATGGTAGTGTTTGATTACAATATAAGTAAAATGTATGAATATAGTTATACGAGGGGCGTTAGATATTGATTTATACACTTTTTTTTCAGGGTCCACCATTGAGCTCGTCCTGAAAGTTGAAAGGAAGTAATACTTAGGTCTGCCTTCAGGTGGAAGAACAATACAGAGACGTGTAATCCCTGTATCCTGCAGCACATTCACCAACAGCTGTAAGTACGTGACCGGACAACATGGAAGGTGATCAGCAAGGACAGCGCTGGACAACGTGGTTTCTGTAGAAAGAGGGTGTACAGACTGCGGAAATTCACAGGCGATTGGTGGCAGTGTGTGGAGAGTGCGCACCGTCACGCAAAACCGTATACAACTGGGTGGGCGGCTGGAAAAGTGGCCGCACATCAACGGCGAAGGGAACCAGTCCTGGAAGGAAAGTGACTGTGACAACACCAGTGAACAGTTCAAGAGTGGAGCGGCTTATTCAGGATAACAGGTTCATCACGTTCACGGAACTGGAGGCGACCACAGGACATGCCAGAAGCATTCTGTACCTCATAGTGTACGAACACCTTAAGATGGGTAAGGTGTCTGCCAGGTGGGTTCCCAAATGCTGCACAAAGACAACAACGCAAGGACGTGAGCAGTGATCTTCTGCAACGCTACAGCCAGGATCCAGAAGGCTTCATGTCCAAACTCGTTACTGGCGACGAGACTTGGCTGCACTACCATGAGCCAGAGACCAAAGCCCAATCAATGTAGTGGAAGCATCAACGCAGTCCCACGCCAAAGAAGTTCCGTACACAGCCCTCCGTAGGCAAACGCATGGCAACAGTCTTCTGGGACAAGGATGGAATCATACTCATTGACTGGCTGGAATCCGGGACCACCATTAACAGCGAGTCATACGTGATAACACTTCGGAGTTTGCGACGTGCAATTCAGAGGAAACGACCAGGAAAATGGGCGAAAGGTGTGCTCCGGCAACATGACAACGCTCGTCCCCATACGAGTCGGGCAACTACGACTGCCATTACTGAGCTGGGGTTTCAGGTGCTTCCACACCCACCTTATTCTCCTGACTTGGCCCCTTCTGATTACCACCTCTTCGGGACATTGATTGCTGCATGGATATCATTTCGCCGACTTCCAAGAACTGCAAGACGCTGTCCGGACGTGGGTGCGACAGACTCCGAAAAAGTGGTTCGCAGAGGGCATAGAGAAGTTGCCACATCGGTGGCGCAAGTGTGTAGTTCTTAATGGAGACTACGTTGAGAAAGTGGATGTATCTGCCGAGGCATAAAGGTTCTTATAAGTGTAAATCAACATGGAACGCCCCTCGTATCATGAAAGCAAACAATCATAAAGAAGAAAACATCATAATTATGAACCAGTGTTTTCGAGGCGTCTCTCCTGATGGGGTGGAAGGACCAAAAATACACTGTTCATGTCCTTATTTTGAAGGCCTTCCGCTTCTTTTCTCTTCCATATGTTTCAGAGATCTCCATAAATGGTTAAATCTTCAAATATGAATTTGGAACGCGCTGAGTACCGTATTCTGTCGGCAACTGAAGTCGTTTTGAAATAGGTTTCTAGACATTCTGTACAAGTATTGTCTTCATCTTCCATTGCAACTTGTGGGAAATGTTTACGTGGGTACGGACGAAAGAGATTTTAACGTTCTACTCTGTTCTGTTAGCTCCCTGTGTATTATCTTCACATTCTCCAAGGACCTTGTCAGGTGTGGAATTGCGTCCATTGAGTCTGTACTTCTTCAGATCAGATCATCCGGTAATTTCCTTTCCCTAGGGCAAGAGCCAATTACTACAGAATTATTCTTCTGAGTTCTTTTTCCTTTATTTGCGGCATTGTTAGCAACCATCAGTATTTTGGCTTTAGTCTGGAATACGGGGAATTGGATTCAGTTCCTGAAAATATTTGGTTGGCTTTTTCTTGTGGAGACTGTTGGTGTCACTCGAGACAGCAATAATTTCCTTTTTTTGCAAGCTTGACACTGTAATAGCAAAAAAATCGTCGAGCTTGTTCAAGGGCAGGCTTGTCGAGCAAGCTGATCAGCAAGCTCGACAGGGTAATAGCGCAAAGTATATTAGAACTTTCTCGACAGCAAGCTCGTCGAGCAAACTGTTGAGCAAGCTGATCAGCAAGCTCGATAGTGTAATAGCACCTTAATTCGAAGAATACATTGATTATATATTTTGTTTAATTTCTTTGTCTACAATAATTGCGCTTTTTCGAATTTAGTAACTGGAGAGATCGTAAATACCAATATTTCAAGTATGAAGAGCGATGAATAGGTCATATCATCAAATTAATAAGTTTATATAAAACTGCAAATGGTAAATAGCCTTAAGTTATCATTATCAATATAACGAACGTAGGCAATCCATTATTTGCTTTGTTGACCGAATATAATTAACAAAGTACAAGAGAAATGAGCATATAATAGAATACAAGTCTTTGCAAGGCCGGTGTAATACCGCTTGCCTATCTCTTAAATTGTACGTTTATTCTGGTGAACGAGAACTTATTAACATGTCTTTTTAGATTTCAAGTGAAATGTAACTTCAAGAAATTATTCTAGTTATGAGCTCTATTTAATATCTAACGAGTACAAAAATCCTTTTGTTTTCTAACTTAAAATCAATCGCAAAACAATATTCACCAAATTCAATAAGACTAACATATCAAAGACTTATTTTTAAATATGCATGGTTGTTTTATCGGTAGGAAAATTCCGTTTTAACACAATAAGAGCATTTTTGTTTTTGCTTGTGCAAATATTTCCTGAATGGGAATCTCATGAATAATTCAATTAGAAAGGAGAGAGGGAAGGAAAAATTCATTAACTTCTGCTAACAAAAGGATGTGCTACTTCTGTTAGAGAGGAAAACAACCATCAAAGATTCCACGGTTAGCGAACAAGCATTCGAATGTTCAGTGAGACGTGGTAATCAACAAGAAAGGCCCTTTAAAGCGATGACACTAATTAGTAAGTATACCTAAGAATAAGTAACAGTATGATGGTCTTTTGGAAGGCCAGTTATAGGCTGTTGCTGTGCAAAAGTATTATTGGAGTGTTCTTTCTTTCTTATTATTATTATTATTCAAAAGGAAGGAGATATTTCTGTGAGAGATAATCATAGACCTATGTCAATATTAAACGGTTTTGCTAGACTGTTTGAAATATTGATTGCTGAACATCTACAATGTAATCTAAAGCAAAACTTTCATAAAAATCAACATAATTTCTTATCTTGAAAATCAATTTTTGCTATTTTTTATGTCAATAGCTAATAGAGCACAATGTGACATATATTTTGATTTGTCAAAGGCTTTTGATGCTGTCAACCACTTCTTTTTATAATACAAGCAAACAAAATAGGTTTATCTTCACGTTATACAAAATGGTTTAACAGCTATTTTTGAGATCCTTTCAGGTTAAGATAAAAACAGCTTATCTTCAAGTGTAGAAATTAGTACCGTTATTCGAGAAGGCTCTCCTTTAGGACTTCTTCTGCTGAATCGATATATCAACGACCGTTACAGTACAGTGAAGTATACAATGCCAATACTGTACGCGCATGATTTGAAATTGCTTGGTTAATTAACAGTAATCTTGATATTGTCAAAATTCGATGATGATATCGATGAAATTGAAAAATAGTGTGACGATAACAGAACGAGAGGTAATATTTATATAACCTATACTTATGAAACAAAATATAGAGTAAGTAAATATGCAATTACGAGGAAAAATATCTCTTAGATTCACTCGATTAAAGACCTAAGGGTTCATTTTTAAAAAACCTTAAAATTTAATATCCATACAGACCATTTGGTAAGGATTGTAAAAAAAAAATTGATTTTCTTTACAATCAACGGTCTGATACTGAAATATGGAATTCAAAGTAAACATTTATTTTAAAAATCTACTTCCAAGTGCCAGGCCATAAATTAAAACATCATATTATGGTCTACATGTTCTAGGTTATCCCTCAGGGCTGCTTTCCTTGGAAGCTTGCGTTGCTGGCTTTACTTGCGATTTGGGTGAATAGCCAATTGAAACAGGTGCTACACGTAAAACAAGTGTTTCAATTGGCTACTCACCCTAATCGCAAGCAATGCAAGCGTTCATGAAAATCAGCCTAAAGTGATCTTTACTAAACGATCAATCCAGTAACGTTGTAGAATAGGTCAATGGTATTTCCGTTGGGAAGTTGGGAACGAATGAAATGAGTGGCACGAACATACAATCGTTTAACTGTTTTGTTCTGATTCTGGTTTGTCCACTGACTACATCAATTTCATTTGTAAGAACATGTCGTGGAGCATCAAGCAGAGGGTAGAGAACTTGAAGGAGAAATTAACCAGAATAAGAAACATAAGTAAGCAAGAAGTAACAGTATTTGAATCGTACACCGAATCTCCACAGACGGTAATGGAGTTAGGTGATACCGATAAAAACACTTCAGAGTGTGCTGCAAATATACTTAAAAGTCAAGAAACAAAGTCGAACATCTCCAAAGAGTTTTTGAAGATTTTAATCGATGAGACTAATAAGCTTCATAGAGAACAAGAGGTTTCAGACCAATCTTCTTCAAGTAAGGAAGAGGCTAATAAACGGCTTACCATTTTGAAAGAAGCCTGGGGTGATTTATTCTCATTATCCAGTGCAATTCGTGAAGAGATAGATGAGATAATAAATCAATTAATCCAAATGAAGGATAATGTTATCAGAAAAAGGGAACAATTTATCATTGAAATAGAGAAATTAATTATGTTAGTATCTTCGTTAACTGAGGATATTCCATACGAGAATGACTCAGAAATTCGGTACCGGTAAGCTTATCCTGAGTTCAGTAAACGGTTAGCAGCATTGACATTTTTTTCTTCTTATGATGTGATAACTTGTCAATTTGATGACAGTTTTGTAAACGATTTCTCTAAAGCTTTTTGGGGGAAAGTGATTGCTAATCAGTGGCGGCTCGTGGTTGAAACAGTAGGTGAAGTTCTATCAAAGCATTTATTTATATGTAAACACACTTTCATGTTACCTACTGGTAACAGTTATCCTGAATATCCAGACTTTGCCGATTTATTCCTAATGCCATTTACTCATATTACTCAATGTTGAGCATCCTGCTGGATTGTCCCTTCCCCAATACACCATGCAATTATTATTTCATATTGTTCTCCGTAATACTGATTTTCTACCTTCCAAAACAATACATCGTTTCAGTCAGTTTGCTACTTCTCTTCAAAATAACCACACCTTCACATGGCTGTACTACATTTATGATTGAAATAGAAATAATACTTTTCTTGAGTTTGTAATTAAGTAATTTTTCAAACAGTGAAACTCCATGGGACTTTTGGTGCGTGGGGTCCCCAGTTCGTGCCACGTGGGCTTTGTAGTAGACAAAGGTCTTGTGCGTGGAATTTCTTAGGGAGTCGGAACTCTTCCCTTTTTCTTCCAGTTTCTTCATTCCACCGATTCTCGCATCATTATCCATTCGGCCAGAGCCAAAGTACGTTTCCCAAAAGCCTTAAATATTAAAATTTAGTTGTAGCTCCACAAGTCAACTTGAGCATTATTTTTAAAACTTTGCTTCATATTCTCACGACGTATTTCATGCAATTATAGATTTTTTCTTACTACAAACGTATGGTTCTCTTTT
This sequence comes from Lepisma saccharinum, assembly GCA_022664845.1. Classification (NCBI taxonomy): domain Eukaryota; kingdom Metazoa; phylum Arthropoda; class Insecta; order Zygentoma; family Lepismatidae; genus Lepisma; species Lepisma saccharinum. The sequence goes on along the minus strand of JAGDQP010066639.1, from coordinate 2,758 downwards.
AGAGTAATATAGAACTTATTCAGATTGCACATGAGGCAAAAAGCGACCAAAACTAGACTACATTTTGGTATCGTAATTTCCCTTCGGTTCCACATCAGAACCTTTAATTTTTTAGCCTTTTCCACACCACCCTTAAGATTGAGTGAATTGGTATGTTTTCTTAAACGCAGTATTCCGAGAATGCCTACAACACAATTCATAGAAATGACTTGTCCATCAAGCATTGGTTCCATGAAGAGAATGAAGAACAGAAACTCACTCAGATACAAGGACGTTTCGTAAACATCCCTTTTATATCATTTTAGTACTAATTACTTCGCTAGTCTCAAAGAAATACGAGTAGTTAAGTTTACGTTTCCACAAACACCACCCGGGACACGTTCCCGACACTCCGTGAACTGAACCCTTTTGCATTAAGTCAGTCGACCACCGCATCCGGCGTCAGGCTAATGAACTAACAGGCTTTCGTATATTAGGTACAAATCTACAAAAACAATCTATTTTTTTATTCACGTTGTAGCGTGACAGAATGACCACTGCCAGATTTGGCTGTCTTGCCTATAAACAAATTACAAGATCCGGGTCACGCTCTACGTGGAAGATTAGCCCAAACAAGGAACGAGGCTTAATCAAACAAAGACTTCCACAACCCCTGTGGCAGGGCTAAGATAAGGCATGCAGGTTACCACAGGGCGCCCCCAGCGAGCGGGCGTAAGCCACTTCCATACATCACTCATCCTACCTCCCTCCCATACCTGTACCTCAACGCAGAAAGGTTCACTGGGGTCCAGCCATCTACACCTCTCACAAACAGTGTCCCTGCCTATATCCCCACTGACTTCGAATAACGCCATAACCAGCACTCTGCAAATACAGGAGTACTCTGCTCCTATCTCAAAGTCTCACAGCAAGTCACCTGACCTTGCTAAATTAATATATTTATATTCACTAAACCTCGAAGCGGTTACACAGAAAATCACTAGGCTGGCAAATATCCACATGATTAAATATTAATGAAGTCGCACATATGCACACTCATTGGGGTGACAGGAGGAACACAAATTTCATAAAGTTGTAGGTGGCTATCCCTCAGGGAACATAACTACTAGGTTCAGGAATGGAATTTCATAGCAGCATCAAAGAATCGAAGAGCTGAACTCAAAATCGACGGCTAGGTACAAGCACTTTCAATCACAGGATCACAACAACGCAGAGAAACCGGTGACACTAAACGTAAACACTTCATCATAATGAACCCAAGCTTAGCAAATGGGCCCGCATTCTAGAAGGCACCATGACACTGAACATTGGTAGCTGATACACAATATCATTGGGTTCAATCCGAGCAAACACTCAAAAAGCACTGTTATCTTCCAGCACTGAGGCCCAAGACCTTCAAGTTAAGATTTCCGCTTTACACACCAAGTCCATTCTACATAGGTGGACTTCCATTAATTAAATAAATAGATGAGTGTAATTGCATAGTTGCACAAAATAGAAGAGAAAAAAAAAGGAAATAGGAAATAATAACCATCGAACCTAATCTAATTAAGTTACGTACAAGGGACAACTTACATCCGTAACACTATATGCAATATAGGTTGATGGAAAAAAAAAGTGCAAACGAAATCCATATCCTCTCAAACAGAAATCTCACCTTGGGTAGGTCATACCACTGAACTAGGAAGAGTTCCACGTTGGACCGCAACTCGCTCATATTTAGCATGTAATAGCTTTACTATTAAACAAAAATTTCAACCAACTTAAATAACAGCATAATTTCTATAGCCCAATCGTTATTCTCAAGAAATTAAACATGTCCTTAAATTTTGTTGTTATTATTTTATTATAAACTTTCCTTTCCAAAAATTTATATTACCTTAACATTTTTAACAAAACTTACTGACATCCTTTTCAATACAGCCAACAGCTGTTTCATCAACTAACATCAAGCATTTACAGCGTGACAACTATACTAAAATATAACCATAGTTAAATTAATCGAAGTTTGTTAAGTTAAAATTTTGGAAAAAAAAATATAAACAAAGTGAAGTTAACTTATTGAATTATAAAATATATAGATAATATTACATTAATTACAAGGTGCGTTCTGTACAGACAAAATGTTCCTATTTTTCACTCATACAGAATTTTGGGTTAAAACAAAAATATCAAAAGTAAAGTTCATATGGGTGAAAAATAGGCTCACTGGTACCCTTAAACAGTGCAAACACGTAACACATAACAGGCATTGTTTGAGTTCAAAATTTAGAACATTGGGCCAGAAGATAGAAATTATTTATCTAAGATTTATCGAAACTTACTTGGTTAACATGACTCTATCGGTCTGTGACTTAATGAACATATAACACACAAATTTCGACTGTCGATTCCTTCACCCCTTCCATTTTTGAATCAAAAATAATTCCATAAAACAGGTTAAAAGGGGATGAAGGATCGAGATTTCCCTTTTTGTACACTTTTACATCGTCGAGAATATACATCCTTGCCCTGTTAGCAGCCTAAAGTTCATAATATTTGTTTAGTAAGGGCTGAATTCCATTCCGAGATCATGGTTTTACAAGATTTTTGGTACTTAACTCAAAATATAAAATATTCAAAATTTCAATGTTACCAACCTAAATTTCGCCAAAAATATTCGTGCCCAAATACTGATGGAGGAGGAGAAGGTAAGAAAATTAGGCTTTCATAACGAAAGTTCTTCCTCCACACAAAACAAAAGGTAGAAAGGAGTTAA
>JAGDQP010066635.1:0-11255 GCA_022664845.1 Lepisma saccharinum | reverse complement strand
TTTAATTTAACAGTTTTAATTTACATTTTATTTTCTGTGGTAGCGAAGCTATGGAAAAAGGGATCTTATAACACCGTTCAGTTCGTTCGTCTGTCCATGTGTGAAAATGAAATCTCAGGAACCACAAGATGTAGAGATGCTTGATGTGTTGTTACATAAATATTGGCTAGACTAGCTCAGAGCCGCAGGAACTGTCTTGATTTGTGCAGTTGTTTATTGTTGCCGACCTATTTTATAAAAATTCAGTTGTTCCAATTTTTTTTATTTTGTTAGACCTATCTGCACCAAACTTGGGATGAACATAATAGGATAACATATGAGAATTCTGAGGGTTTCACTGTCCCGAAGCATCCCAGTTATTAATGTTACCAATCTATTTTTTTATAAAATTCATTTACCAAATTGCTTCTATTATGTTATACATAGCAACATCAAATTTGCCATAAATAAATATTATTCGACATAATAGAAAAATAGTGTTGGTCCCTAAACACCCCGTTGTCAGTGTTGCCAAACCGTGTCCAAAAATATATAAAATGAACCACAACGTGTAGAGACGTGGTTGCTTTATCGTTGAAGCGATTTTGGCTTGTTATTGTAATAACTTTCAGTGCTCTATATCATCAGACAGAATATCGAAATTTCTGAAGAGTATCTCCTAGAACTTACCGAAAAATGTTAAGCTGGTATTATAGCTGAAACGGTTGCAGGATGATGATAAATGAGCTGTACAACACGTTTCATTTATTGAAATTCAAAATATCTAAGTGCAGGAGCTTTTCAACTAACGCCCAACGAAATTATTTTACCGGTCTAGATCAGGGCGTTTGGCTGAGGATCGGGTGACCCGGGTTCAAATCCCGGCCAGGATGCTGTAGAATTTTCACGTCTGGTGCTCTGAGCTGCACTCTCTCAAATTGAGTACCAGAGTTTATTTAGTGCGTAAGGAAAGATTACCCATTGTTCTAACACTTCAGAATTTGGGAAGTGAGGAAAAATGTATACCATAATACCTGAGAGTAAATTGTGTTTGAAAGTAAACGTTACGCATTTTTTTTTTACTGTAATTTTGCAAGCAAGGAGGACGCTAAACGGAAGGATGGATGCTGAGACCCCAGAATCTACCTTAGCTCCCTAGTTCTAGCAGTACTCTTTATTTCATACAAATGTCCTAACTTAAGTCAACCCTCCAAGTTTTTCAAATGAAATAGTGTAGACCTCGAGCTTTCTATCTTGGTGCCGTTATCATGGATTTCACCAGGATTTTCAGTATGGGGAGGTATAAAGTTAATATTGGGAGGGTATAAATGGAGTTTTGCATGGTTTCTACCGATTTTTGATTATAACAATTCTAATGTTGGGGCATACTCGAGAATTTTGAGGAGTGACGCCCCCACGGGGGGTTCTGGTAGAATCACTGGCCGTCAATGACGAGCGAACGAAGCCCTGTTATAAAAGTTAGGATATTTATTAAATAATGCTCTATTGTAATAACTTCATACCGTTTCCAAGGATTACGCCAGGGTTTCTTTTGAAAGGGGAGGGGCGTAAAGTCAACATTATGAGGGTGTAAGTGGTGTTTTAAGCGGGTTCTATCAATTTTTGAAAGCATTTTTTCTTTTAATCGCGGCTGCAGTCGAAGTTTTTGGGGCGACACCTCTACACGGGGGGATCTGGCGGAATCACTGATCTCTTCTACACATTTTTGTCAATGTAATTTCATATTTTTCTCCTTTTGGCTAAGATTCGATGTGCTACGGTGGCTGAGGTAGGTTGTGTTAGGTTTCGTTATTTTAGATAACATCAAATATGAAAAAGTACAAGGTCCAAGAAGTGATTACAGTGGAAAAGAGCTCCGAACATTTCTTAATAGCACGGATAATTTAGGGTCCCGGCTGGGGCATAGATGTTTGTGGACTTTATAGACTTACCAATGGACTTGAGACGGGCCAAAACCATTAGTTTCTAAAAATTGCCCCAAAATGCAAAATGTACCATTTTCTTAGCACGGTTGATAAAATTGCAATGGCCCTTTATGTAATATAAATAATTCCATGCTTTTTTTTATTTTCTCCTCTGAACTTAGCTACGCTTCGTGACTTACAATTTATCATCATTACATTCCCCATGTAATTTTAACAAATTTTAATATCAATCAGTGATTCTGCCAGAATCCCCCAAAATTCTCGAGACTATCCCAAACTTTGAAATTTTACCGTCAAAAACCGATAGATGCCGTTGAAACTACTAAAACCTTCCCAATTTTAAGCTTACACCCCCCCCAAACTCAGATTATAATTTATTTATAAGGTTGTAAAATTGTTAATCTCGTATCTATCAGATTAAAAACCCAATGGTTAGACACGTGGGTTCGAACTGCGCAGGCGACCATCCTTACTGAGGTTTTCCAGGGTTTACCTCAGTTTCACCTGGCGAACGCCGGGATGGCACCTTAAATAATGCCCTGATCAATGCCTTCACAATCTTGTACCTACCCCACCTCGGCCTGAGCTAAGGATGCCAAAAGACCATAAACAAATTCAAAGAATAAAAGTCAGTTAAAAAATTACAGAGGTGGATAGATTTACTTAGCCCTGAACTGGGCTAATTATAATTATATTTGTGCGCTATCGCACAAATATAATTATAATTTTCCCCGAACGCATCGAATACTATTTTAAATGAATGCCAATGATAACTTATTTAATTCAATTACTTAAAGAGCATCTGCATTACTAGTGATATCTTTTACTAAATGAATCAACTACATGCTAAAACAAACACCATGACTAATGCGTCTATTTTACTGCCATCTATTAATCAATGTATAAACTACATGATTTGTGCCTTTTTTTATTTCAAATGTGAGTATATTACAATAAGCACGTGGTTTATAAATTGTTTTACCCCCTAAACGTAAAATAGAAGTAGATAGTCATCTCTGATCTTTGAAAAATAACGGATTGCTCATGGTTGATTTATCAAAGCTAATAAACAGACATCATAAATAATCTTCTTGTGCGAACGTAATGTTCCAGACAACAAAGTGGCTATACACGTGGAGAGTTAGCGTAAAACCAAAACACTAAAAAACAACAGCGTTTATGTAAAATTCATTATGTATTAAACTTCCAGAAGTTTGAATTAACTCCCTCAACTTTGGTTCTGAAATATAAAGGATATTGAGGAGCCACTAGTTAGTAAGTGCCTGTTTGATCTAGTGCAGGCATGGCCTACAACAGGCCCGCGGGCCGTATGCAGCCCATAGTATAATGTTGTTCGTATAAATTGAAATATGTAATCAAATTTACTTTAAAAACCTATATTTACAATCAAGTACTCCATATTGTTCTCCCAGTAGTAAAATGATTTGATAAAGACAGAAATTAAATATCGGTTGAGTGCAAAATGTCTACTGATTTTAACATTCACAGTTTAGCGGAATACTGACCTCATAAATGGCGCTGTCAGTGCATGAATCTATAGTCTCGTAATCAGGGTAACATTAAAATAGGCACAGGCAGACCCACAAAGAGAACATCACACACTGTTTACGTTTTGAGTTCGATAAAGGTAATAATGCAGCCGCAGCCTGCCACAACATTCGCCAAGTGCATGATTAAGATGCAGTTGACCTTAGCACATGTCGTCGGTAGTTTCGAAAATTCAGGAACGGAGACAGAAATTCAGCGACAGTCTGGACATCCATCAATGTTTTCCGAAGAGGATCTCGACCAAACCATACGAAGCAAGCCGAATCCAATGGTAGATAAATTAGCGGAAACGTTTCAGGAAAGCAGATAAAGATGCCTAGAATCCCTGTGTTTCTTCACAAAGTTCGAACGTTAGGTTTAACATCAACTGATAGAAACTCAACGGGAGTTGCGCGTCGCGACCTGTGTTTCCATGCTTTCCCGGTACAAAAAATACCGGCTGTTGACACACATTGTCACGGGTGAAGAGAAGCGGGTTTTGTTGCGAAGCGTAAAGCGTCAAAGGATTATGTGCCGTCTTCCTAACAGCCTCCATCGACGTCCAAACTATAACTTCATCACAAAGTGATATTAAGTGTTCGGTGGGATGTCAAAGTCATAATGCACTAGGAAATCCCAAAACCTAACCAAACCATCAATGTTACCATCTACTATCGTCAGGTAGACGTACTGCGAACCACATTGCGATTGAAGCCCCCAAGCATCGTCAATCGCGAAGGAGTCATCATCCACCATGATAACACCAGGCCACATGCTACTGTCACAATCTGTCAAAAATTGATGGACTTTGGTTAGGAGCCCACCCATTCCATTATTCTCCTAACTTAGCCCCCAAAGACCATCTGTTTCGCGCTTTGCAGAAATATTTCGATTCTCGGGTGGTGATATTTCTTTCTTCTACTTTTAAATATTTGTTCCGTTTTCAACATTCGACATTTACAGAAATAGCTTGGAAAACGTTTTTTTTTTTTTTTTTGTTTGTTTGTTTTGTTTTGTTTGTTTGTTTTGCATTCTTCATGACTTTACAAAATTCACGAACAAAGCTAATACAAGTTAGGCTTAGTCATCTTTCCTTATACGCTTTTTTCCAAGTTTTAGGGACTTTACGGAAATAGAAACTCGTTGGCTTTCCGCGATCACCATTTCACCAGCTTTCGGCATATTACAGAAGTAGTAGTTTTAGCAGTGAATAGGATTAGCACTACTAGTATTCTTGTAATTTGAAATAGTATTTAAATAGAAGTAGTAGTCGTAGCGGAAAAAGTATTGGTAGCCGTAGAAGTAGTAAGTAGTAGAAATAGTAAAGCCTAGATCGCATTAAAAATTGAAATTTACATAGGCCGTGACGATTTAACCTTTTAACACTAGACAATCATGGACGACAGTTGTATTTCAATTTCAGTTAGGGCAACTAAACTAATTCTGCTAGATCCCATTCGACAATTTAACATTTACAGTCACTTCCAGAAGAAGTAAGTAATAAATACGATATTGTAAAGATTTATATAGATCACTCTGCTCTGTATTATAGCTACCAGCAGCATTTACTGTCAACGATGGCAAACCAAGTGTGAACTTCCAGCACTCTCAGCTTGCTGTTGCTACCACCAGCCAATAGCATGCAGCAGTTAATAGGTGACCTAGGCATACGTAGTAAAACTATGATTTTCATTTCTTTTATTATCGCCAGAGTAGGGGAAATAGCAGCTATTTTTTAATTAAAAATAATAATCAGTAAATTGTTTTATTTTTGAATGCTTTAAACGTATACCATGTTGTCAGTTTTCTACATTTCATTTCAGTTTCAAAAATATATTTCCTTACTGGTAATAGTGAAAAGTTTCTTGCAAAGTTTGTTGAATTGGTGGAAAACATGAAATATCACGCCTGGATTAAATACCAAACGACAAAATAATGAAAGTGAAGATTATCAATATTAATCTACGACTGAAAAAATATTTCCGACGACCAGGATTTGAACCCGTGACAAAGTTAAATTTTATTACAATCTCTCCACGATAACCACTCAGCCAGCCTGTTCAATAGTATTTTCTGTCTCATTTTACTTGCTTTTACGGTAAGACATTCCGTGTCTTACCGAACTGTTACCACATTCCGTGTTTAATTATGAATTATTGTTATTTTAAAATCTTATTTTAGCTTGTAATTAAATATTTATTTATGAACGCAATTCCATTGTCCATCGTAATTCATCTGCACTACGTTTTAGCGCCGGATTATGTTAAAATATCGAACGACAGGGAACTTCCCTCTGGAAGGGAAATATTCTCTAAAGACATGCGTCAAAACTTTTGTCTATAACTGTACCATCTCAATATTTGCCTGGTGTGATCCTAACATCTGTCAATGATTTAGTTTTTTCTTAAGGTATTTTTCTATTGAAATTCACCATTATTTCATCTGTGAATTATATTTAAGATTTTACTATATACCCTGTAAACACACAGAGGAGGCAGTCGCCGAAGTAATTCCGTGCGGATATTACGTCGCTAGAGCCATCTCTTATCTTGCTGTTAAATTACGTGAGGCTTAAAGGACATTGAGGAACCGCTAGTTTCCAGGTGCTTGGTTGGTCTAGTGAATAGAACGTTGGATTGTTGGCCGTGCGTCCCGGGCTCGATTCCCTGCGAGTTCACATTTTAATTTTTTTTTCAAAGAACTTTGCTTTTTCTTCATCTTACTTAAATAATAAATAATTGCTCCCTTTTTCAACATTTTACAAAATTCAGGTATGATATGAACTAGATATGAAAAATTAGGTTAGATTTCTTTCATTTTGCATTTTTTTTTAAATTTTAGAAAATTCAGGGAAATAGATTAGAAAAGGTTTTTTTTTTTTGTTATGGTATACGCACTTTCAAAATTTTATGCAGCGCACGGAAATAGATTAGTCAACTTAGACAACTTTCCTTCAACGCGATGAAAATTAGCCACTCCCTCTCCGTACTGCGTAACTTCTGTTAGGAATTGCTTCTACGACTGGCTCGTAATAAAAGCGACAGATTCCCTTCTGCTTGATATTCACTCTCTCCAGTGACCCTGGTTACCAGAACTCCCTAGTGCGACTCCGCTGCCGGAGAGTCTTCCAGTTTTCGTGCTTCGGTTTATGAAAATGAGTTACAATGAAGTAAATATCTTATTCTACTACATTTTATGTTCTTGCAGCTCATACTGTTCGCGCAGCACATAAGGTGTAGCTGTGTCTTGCTCTTCTTTTAGTGGGTGACTGCGTTGTTGCCATTGTATGGATTTCTAGACATAGCATCTAGAGCGTTTGCATTTACAATGTCCAATCCAAGACTGAATCTTTCTTAGTATTTTTATTGATACTGATCTATTATCGATGTATTTTAACTTTTAAAAAGATGTTATAGGGGTTCTAAATAATATTCTTGTAGCATGACGTGGTTCGAAAAAGTAGATATTACCAATTAACAGATTCACACTGGATTATATCGTGTCCTTCATAGAGATTTATTACACGAGAAACGAGATGTACGTTACTGGTCATTGGTTTTTATATTTTGGAAAGGATTATTGTTCACTTAAGCAAAGCTTAATATTTATGTACTTTGGCTCTGCTAAGGTGTTCGTAACGTTAAGAAAATTCTGCCTAAAAAGCAATGGGTAAGGTGGATTAGAAATATTTACAGTGGTTGCAAAACAACACCGACAAAACCATCTCACAAGATTCCTGACATGGAAAAAGAATGCATAGACGTTCGAGGGTGCACAAATACTTCGTTTCGGCGCTATAGACTGCCGAAAGTTTGGGTGAATGAACTCGAGGTTGATATTTCCAATACCAGTAACAGTGGAACTGAGGTGGCATGGGACCCTCAGAGACTTCAAACTTGCTCTAGCCAAGTATAAGGTAAACGCACCAGTAATGAACTCTTTAAGGACACTTTTCACTGTTATAATTTTTAACTCAAATACAGTTTAAATGTATTGATCAAATGAGAATGTTACACGTTCTCCATACTTTCTTCTAGTGATTTCTACCCATTACTTTCATCAACATACACCATTTCAGAGGAAATCACGTTTTTTGTCTAACATTGTTTTGGTACCAGTGATGAACACGGATAAACCTGGATGTTCCAGTAATGAACGTACTGTATAACTCAAAATAATTTAAATAATCATTGCTGATGTTTTGAATATAAGTAGTAAACACGATTATAATAATGCTGTTCTTCGATTATCTGATTGTTTCATGGAAAAAATATCCCACTCAGGGATCATTCCGAAGGTCCTGGGTTCGAAAACAGCTATCGACCATCCTTACTGATGTTTTAACGTTTGTTTTCACTCAGTCATACCAGACAAGTACCCTGATGGCAACTTTAACTTAGACTTGCCCGACTTCCTCGCGTTTCCTTTCCCCAGCCCTATTCCGGCCTGAGCCATAGATCCCTTGTGACCATAAAAAAATAAAATTCTAATTTGCCATGAATAGTGTCCAATATCAAAACAAATCATTTCTTTAATGGGCATCCCCACGTCATTGAAAAATATGGGACCAAAGTATTTCCTGACAAACTTATGATCATGAAGACTAAATAATTTTTCCCAAGTTGAAATAAAACAACTAACATTATGATTTCGCCCTCGGAGGTGCGGAGAGTTTAGTGCTCCCATTTTCTGCGCGTGTGTTCAATTTCCCCTAAGAGCTATTGAACGGAGTGGTTCGGAATTCACTTTACCAAAACTGTAAATCTTGTCCTTAGAAGCTCACCAGCTCGCTTAGGACGTTAATAACAACTCAATCCATCAAGGATTTTGATATCAACCTAGTACCTAATGAATAATGCGTGTCCATAACTGAATAGAAACTAACTTTGCCGTAACGGCAATGGACAGCTCCTACTGTGCATAACAGAGCCAAGTTATAATTGACTTGGGTCATTTAAATACTCTAACCAAGACATTTCGTAATGGATAATAGTGCAGAACAACAAAAGTAATCGTTATTTTAATCTCATGAATAAAAAACGAAAGCTCTCACCTTAATCACTTGCTTAACAGAATGCATAGAATAGTACCTAACTTCAACATCATGTCAGAAATATCAGATGAAAGCAATGAGGAGCGAATAATATTCAGTAGCATTAAAACATACTATATTAAATTTTCCTATGTAGGTGAAATGATTACAGCCCTTAGGAAAATCGTATTTTACAGTTTTTCTCTTCAAGTGTCCATTACTTGTGCGTTTTCCTTACATATCCAAAATTGTGCAATAGATGCGCAAGGGATTCCTCAAAGGAAGTATAGTATTTCCACACATTCTCTGGAGTAAATATAGGTCGAAGTAAGGATGAATAAGACGACTTTCTCTGGGAGTAAAGATGATAAACGTAATCACCGCCATTCAACCGGACAATGACAGTCTCTTTTACTGATAATAAATACAACAACTGTTCGTTTAAATGTATACAATTCTTCTGTTAGTTATCACTCATCTTGTCGAAAATCATTCCACAAGGATAATCTGACGCAAATGAATTATTATGTGCTGGAAGATAGTCCCGTACATACCATACTTATTTCGATACACTTTTACTTCAGACAGTTTCTGGGCATCCCCTGTTTTCTTTGGGGAATCCCTTACGCAACCATTGCACAATTTTGGAATATGATATTATTTTGAAGTCTTTGACGTTACCATGCCGCCTCAGTTATACTGTTGATGGCATTGGAAATATCAAGCTCTTAAGTTCATTTTCCCAAACTTTCGGCAGCAGCGAAGCATTTGTGCACCCTTGATGGCCAATATTTTTTTTCTCCTTATTTCACGTCAAGAATCCCGTGAGGTGGTTTTGTCGGTGTTGTTCTGCTGTAGAACAGATTTGCAATGCACTGTATGTAGCTTAAAATAATATTTAAATCTATATCTTGATATATATATCTTACGCAGTGTAAGCGTGGTTTTGCAGCTATGTAATTCAAATTGAAGACTACACAAGCGTGTGTTTACGAAGTGATAAAATTACACAAACTCGATACTATCAGAAATAACATTTCACTTAAATCTCTAGATTTGTCAGATGTGTCGTTAAAATTTTAGCTGTAGAACTAAGGGATAAAGGATTCTGAATGTCATACTTTCGTGGTGATGCGTATGCGAATAAACGTAGTACATCCAGAATGAAACCGAACGCACCAGATACTGTGGTTTTCACATTTATTTGTTGCTGTGACACGTTAAAACATCAATTCCTAGTAAATATGAAGTTTATAATTTAGTTGAACTTAGCAACATGTTAGCTTGGTCAATCAGAAAGTAATTCTTCCTATTTTTTCTCCTTAAATAAGTTGATAATGTAAAAAAATTGAATTTGGAACCATTCGTCAAGTCCACTGCAGTAACAGCTTCCTAAGTTGACAGATGGCAGCACTGTATCAGTTGAGAAAATCGCTGACATCGGCGTACGTATGAAACAGCGTGCTGTGATAGTATTCCTGAATGCGGAAGGTGAAACGTCCATTCGCTTTCATTAAAGGCTAAAAAAAAAGTTTATGAGGATGCAACAATGAATGTCAGCACTATACGACGATGGGTTTGTTGCTGTACAGAAGCTGAAAGAAAAACACCGTTGACTGATGAAAAACGGAGCAGCCGGCTGGCAACTGCAGTGACTCCACGCAACATCCAGCGAGTCGACGACATCACTCGAGATGACCGCGTGGTAGTAACAGATGAATTGTGTCGCATACTCTCCATCGGTGAAGGTAGTGTGATGGACATTATTGATAAACTGGGTTACTCGAAAGTTTGTGCAAGCTGGGTACCAAAAGTGTTGACCGACCAAAATAAACAGGCAAGGAAAAGAGTAGCCTTCGATCTGTTGCAGCGCGTCAATATAGTGGTGGTGGGGAGGGAGTTATTGGCAAAATTGTGACTGGTTACGAGACATGGGTTCATTCTTTTAAAGATGAGTCCAACAGGCAGTCGATGGAATGGCTGAGGAAGAAGGACCACGATTTTTACCGCACCGGAATACAGGCTCTTGTTTCAAGGTGACAAAAACTGTGGAGAAAGATTGAGATTATATTGAAAAGTGGCAAATTAATCGTGAATGTTGTGGCTATTATGCTAGGTAAATTTCATGTAGTCTTCTTCTAAATTAAAACGAGGGAGAAAAAAAAACATTACTTTCTGACTGACCCTCGTATTAACAATTCTGTTAATTTTCTTTTCAGTGATGGAAGTGATCAAACAGGGTTGGCATGAAATACCAGAAGTACTTGGATCATCATTCTTGGCCGTAGCAGGTAGTTATTACTTTTACAGTCGTTTTTTAGATTACGCAGAAATTAACTAGTTAGATAAGTAGGAATTTCAATACACAACTACAAGGCTTATTGATTTAAATCAAAGTGATCCTTAAATCAGACAATTTAAAAGAAAAAACAATGATTTTTTTTAAGTAGAAATAAAGTTCCGTATTTTCAGTCATTCTGTGGGTTTGAATCATATGTAAGCTTGTAAGTCCTCATGTGATGACGCTCTTAGTGCTGTAAACCCAAACCAAGGTGATGAACCTAGAATTTTAACAAACTGTTTGATTTGTTCATTTCATACGCGAAATTTTAGAACAGAACGTAGGAACCCAATTCACATTATAAGTTTGCAATTTATATTACAAATATGTTCATCTTGGTAATACATATGAAAATGACCACAGAAAATAGAAAATGCAGTTTTTGTTTACAAAACAAAAATTGTTGTTT
>JAGDQP010066631.1:0-11256 GCA_022664845.1 Lepisma saccharinum | reverse complement strand
GGTAGTCACTTGTTTACTTTTTATGATTTCAATAAGTAGCCAATTAAAAGAAGTGTTTAATTTATTCTTCTAAGTATTAATTAAAAACACTATTTAAATTATTTTAAAGCTTCTTCCCTTGCTTACCTTTTTTATAATTTCAATGAGTAGGGAATTGAAACATATATGTATTTTTGTCACATAACACTGTGCATTTCCCATTATTCTGTACCCCACTTAAATTCTGATATTAATATTATGTAAATGAGATAAAATTTTACTAGGGTTATCTAAAAACATACTATCTTCTGTAGTGAACTTTAGGTACATGATCTTTGAAAAGACAGAAAAATAATAAAATTTTACTTAATACATGAACATATAATAAAGATTTAAAGAGAAATGTTTTTACTATCTCTGAATATTCCTTCTTTATTTAAAATTATATCTTTAAAATGTTCTAATTTCTTTTTACATAATACTTCATAGTAGAAGAAATAATTAAATTACTAATGTTGATAAATAATAAAATATATAAAAGGTTATTCTTTTCAGAGAACGTAAGAGTAGATTCATTCATAAAAGTTAAGAAGATTGTAGATGTTCTACTATTGAAAACTTATATAGTATATAACTATAATTTAACATGATTTTCTTTTATTTAGTAATGACTTATTTTATGTGAAATCAAACATTACTTTTTCATCAGACTTTCATTACTGTAAAAGAATTTATGGTTTATAACGTTGAGAAATGAGTTAAATTAATATTATAAGATTTGAAAAGATTAAAAGGATTCCGAGCTAAGGAAAAGAATGTAAAAGGTGTATTCGAAATTACATGAGAACGTTCACTATTATTAAGAGTATAGAATGTATTATACAGTGGTGTAATAAAAATAATATAATCTGAATAGAATCTGATAAAATGGAAAGGTAGGCCCTACTATTAAGTTTTTCTTTTATAGTTTTTTAAACAAAAACATAAACATAGATAGTAGTTTTATTAAATTTTAGGAGCTTTAGACATTATTTAATTAGAGTAAAACTGATAAATGGGAAGCTAGAGTGTGTTAAGGAAATTTTATTTTATAACCTTTACATATCTTTCTTAGAAAAAAGAAGTTTACTATGAAAATAAATGAATCTGAATAGTGATTTAGTAGACTTTTTTCTTGATGTACCTTTTTACAATAAATGATTCAATTAGCAGTACCACTTCTTTAAATAAAATTTTATTTGTCTTTTTTACACTTCCCTTAGCTTACATTTCATGGCGAAACTTAATGAATTTGAACACTGATTATACTAGAGTTTTCTAGTAGAGCTTTCTTCTATAAATGTTTCATTTACTACTATTTTTTTTAAATTATTTATAATTCATAGACATCTAACATTCATGTTCACGGTGAAATTTAAAGGATTAGAACAATGATTGTAGGTAAAGACCATAAATAAATAAAAAATATAACTCCGCCATTTTTTATAAAATCATACTCTGAGGGAAAGATATCTAAATACCATAAAGTAACATTTGTCACATACTATATTATATCTTTACTTTTCTATTCATAAGAAAGAGCGAGATTTATTTTTTACACTCTTCCTAAAATTAAATATTTAAAGAATGTAAAATAGTAATAGAGATTTATATATTTTCGAGATTGTAGAAAATATTGTAAACATCATAAGGAAATATATAGTGGATATTCTAGAAAAAATACTATAGATATCGTAGGTAATATAGGCCCTAGTGTGAACATTCTACAGAAAATACTGTGGAGATCCTAAGAAATATACTCTGAATATCCTTAAGAAAATTCTGTGAACATCCAAGTGAATATATTCTGGATATCCTAGAAAATTGCTGTACATACTGCAGGCAATGTACTCTGATCATTCTAGAAAAAATACTGAGCACATCCTAGATAATATATTATTGAGATCTAAAAGAAAATGCTTTAGACATCCTAGAGAATATATTGTGTTTATCCTAGAAAAATATACTGTGAACATTCTCGGTATGTACTTTAATTATCAAGTTTTATTCTACATATTCACTGTAGTGTACTCTGAATATTCTCGAGATCTTTTATATCCCTAACATATACTCTACACATTTGATTTCAATATAAGAATTCTATTTACCTTTAATTGAAATCTCCTTCACTTAGACCGTGTATTTTTCTTCTCAGTGGGTTAGACTAGAACCAACACTAGAGACTACGTTTTAACTGGAAAATTTGCCTGAAATAATGTAAAGAGGAATAAGATATCATTTAAAATAGAAATCAGTTTAATAATTCTATTAAAATTACTCCTCAAATTTAATAATTAAGTTTAGTTCATTCTAAGTCATAAATAAAAGTTTCTGAGAAGGATTACTACTATTACAAAAATATGTAATAAGTGCTTTATCATATAAGTCTGGTAGATCAAATGCATTACTTAAACTTTAGCTTGAACCTTAGATGCATAAAGCTCATAAATGAAATATTAATAAAAAGATGTATTACATAGAAACATTTCTAGTAAAAACTTTAGAATGTACGTTTGCTCATCAAATAGATAAAAATTCATAGTACGCTCTGTCTCCGGATTCTGAAACCCATACCTTGACTGAAGAATATTTAAAGGTCATTAAAATAAAACAATTTCTTAGATAGTAGTATGTCAGTTTCAGAAGAAGATGTTTAAAGGTCAAATAATAATTCTTCCTATAGATAGTGTATATTATAATAAATACATACAATGTCTATTTTCATTGACTACTCTATTTAGATTGTCTAGTCAAGTAAATCATGAGAAAAACAATTAATAGAAAGTTAGCTTAAAATAATAACACTTGTTTCAATTGAGTACTCCTCTAATTCGCAAACAAGGGAAAGTGAACTTAAAATAAAAACGCGTATTTTAATTGTTGTCGTACTCATCAAAATCATAGGCAACAGAAGTAAGATTGAAAATGACTCCCCTTATTTTTCCCTTTAAATTCCTCAAGCTAACTGAGGAACACAATGGAAGGAGCTTGAAAATAAGTTAGCTACTTCATAGATCACTTAATAAAACATCTGTTTAAAATGAGTACTAACCGTAATTGTAAACAAGGATGAAAATGAGCTTTTAGTTGTTCTTTTTAAATTAACCATCAAGAATTAAGATCATATCCTACAAATTGAATGTAGCTTGAAATATATAAACACAGTATACTGAGTAGGAATATATAATATATACTAAATTCTCCATGCTCATTCTCAACTTCTATTCTGTGAGTGAAAGATATTTAAAGACTAAAAAATAAAATAATTTCTTATATTCTACACTATGTTAGTCTGAGTAGAATATGTGTAAAGATTATATAATAATTTTTAGTATAAAGTGGACATATCCTATGTGAATATTCGCATAATGTCTGCTGAACATCCTCTGAATATGATGTGGATATTCTTAAAATGTGTTGAACACATTCTTTTAATGTGATGTGGGTATCCATAAAATATGTCTTGAAAATCCTCTGAATATGAAATGGGTATGCATTATATATGTTGAACATATCCTCTGAATATGAAATGGATATCCCTATAATGTCTCCTATACATCTTCTGAATATGATATGAATATCCTTATAATGTCTCGTATACATCCTCTGAATATGATATGTATATCCTTATAATGTGTTCAAAACATCCTCTGAATATGATATGGATATCCTTAGAATGTGTTGAAAACATCCTTTGAATATGATATAGATATCCATACAAGTTCATGTGAGTATTCCTACAATAAACCGTACTCATCCTTTCACTTCACTACACAGGGAAAGTGTGTTTTAAAAATTACGTGTGATATTTATTTCAATTGATTACACACTCAAATCATAAACAAGAAAATTAAACCCCTTTATCTTGTTAGCTCAATGCAAACGTCATTAAAAATGAACTTTCATATTTATTTCAATGGATCACTATACTAACAATAAAAATTAAGTCATTATATTCCATCGAGTACGCAAGCAAATCGCAAAAACAAAAACCGGGAAAATGAGCCCTTTCCATTGAACATGTTAGTAAATCTTAAGCAATCGAAAAAATGAATCCTCATATTTATTTCATTACTCCACAGAAGTAAGTAAGAAAAGCGTGTTTAAAATTTCATCCTTACAGTGTTCATTATCCCACTATCACAATGTAAGTATGAATGAGAATGAACCCCCGTATTATCCTACTATCAAAATGCAAGTGTTAATGAAAATGAAACCTCATATTTATTTCAAAATTATCCTAATATCAGAATGCAAGCGTTAATGAAAATGAAGCCTCATATTTATTTCAATATTATCCTACTATCAGAATGCAAGCGTTAATGAAAATGAAGCCTCATATTTATGTTAATACTATCCTAGTCAAATCTCAAGCAAGGGAAGTGAGTATAAAATAACACGTGTTTTAGTTAGCTAGTAAGTCAATGTAATGCTGATATCCCTATAATGTGGTGAGAATATTCTTTGAATGTCTAGTGAAAACTCTCACAATGTGTTCAGAATATCCTGTGAATGTCAAGTGAAATTCCCAGAATATACTGTGCACCTCATCTGAAAGTATTTTGAATTTCTTTCAATTAAATATAGAACTAAATATCAAGTAAGGAAAGCCTGTTTAAACTATATTCTCAACTTCAATTTTTCTCAAGAGAATGTATTTAAAGACTATAATAAGATAATTTCTTAGATTGTACATTATATTAATCTGACTAGAATATGTTTTAAGATCATAAAATAATGTTATAGTGTAAAGTGAACATATCATATGTGAATATTCCCATAATGTGTGCTGAACATCCTCTAAATATGAAATACTTCCAGTCTAATGCAATTTGGACTAAATTTTCGGTTCTAACTCAGTTTTTACCCAATGATATCATTTTATCACTCGTTTAAAATTTATGTCTTACTTCTCCCATATATCCCAAAATATTATTTCTAGTATTTTCTATTATTACTTACATGAATAATTTTAAATTAAGAAAAAAAAACATCTCACATAACGTTAAGAACTATATAAAATTGACTTAGAACTCACAATTTAGTCTACATTAGATTAAAGTGTAAGTGGACAAACGAGATTAAATATTTCCCCTGAAGTCTATCTATCGACACTAAGCAGTCATTCCAATATCATTAAGGTAGAGCTTGGTGGTCTGGTTCCTTTGGTAGAGACCCAGTCCTAAGTAGGGCTGTGGGATATCGGGTTTTGAATATTGAAATTTAATATTCATGAAATATTGAAAATCGTTCGATATATCTAAATATCCAAAAGTATTGAAGTATCGAAATATTGAAAAATATAGAAGTATCAAAATATCGAAAAATAACAAAGTATGGAAATATTAAAAAATATCAAAGTATCGGAAAATATCCAAGTATACTGCACATACTGCACATACTGCACGCATATATTATTCATACCCTCACCAGAAGCCTAAAGCCTTCCTTAAGATTGACTTCAAAAATGCTTTTAATGAATTAGACAGGCAGGCAATGCTCACAGTTGTCAAGGATAATTTTCCTTCTATCTATCCATATGTGTTTCAAAGTTATGCTCAAGCCAGCTATTTATTTTATGGTAAGGATATTATATTATCTCAAAGAGGAGTACAGCAGGGGGACCCTTTAGGACCTGCATCATTTGCAATGACTCTTCAACCAATTGTCAATAATATCAACATTGACTTGAATATATGGTACTTAGACGACGGAACCATAGCTGGAGACCCGGATACTATATTAAATACATTAAAGGGTATCCATAAGAAGGCAATTACAATTGGACTTGACCTTAATTTTTCCAAATGTGAGATTGGCTTTTTAGAAACTACAATCGAACACACACACGCACTTCTCACAATGTTCAACGAAGTGGCTCCAGGCATTCAATTAATGTCTCCGTCAAATGCTTTTCTTCTAGGTGCTGCCCTCTCTACTGAAGCAAGGAGATCCTTATTTATTGGGAAAATAGCCAAACTTGAAACGTACTTTTCACGTCTTTCATCGATTTCTGCTCACTCAGCATTTTATTTACTAAGATCTTCTTTTACCATACCAAGGTTATTATATTTTCTGCATTGTTCGCCTTCTTGGAGAGAAGAAGATCTACTTGAACGTTACGATAACACCATTAAATCTGGTTTAGAATCAATCCTAAATTGTTTCCTTCCTGACCACACATGGCTTCAGGCTTCTCTCCCTGTCAATTTTGGAGGACTAGGTATTCGTCACGCCTTAGATTTGGCTATTCCCGCCTTTTTGGCGTCATTCTATGGTTCCCGATGCCTGATAGAATCACTTCTCCAAAATGATATCAGTTCTCATGGGGATTCTGAGATTGAGACTTGCTCTTCAAATTGGTCATTATTAGTTGGATCATTTTTGCCCGAACTCGATATTAGATCAAAGCAATTTACATGGGATGATCCCATTATCAAATCACACCTCCCGTTCTTACTCCAGACTGCAGAAAACTTAGAGGACAAAGCCAGAATAATTGCCGCGTCTTCCTTCGAAGCAGGTGCTTAGCTCAAAGCTCTACCTTCGCCCCCTCTCGGCCTTCACCTAAGCAATGAAAGTTTCCGAATAGCAGTTGGAATTCGCCTGGGTGCAGATATTTGTGAAAGTCACAAATGTCAGGCATGTAAAAATGAAGTAAATAAAAAAGGATTACATGGCCTTTCTTGTTCAAAGAGCGCAGGTAGGCATCCTCGTCACTCGAATGTTAATGACATTATATTGAGAGCACTAATCTCAGCTGGCATTCCTGCAGTACGAGAACCTACTGGATGTAGCAGAACAGACGGTAAAAGACCAGATGGGATGACTCTGTTACCCTGGAGGAGAGGCAAACCGTTAATTTGGGACTTCACTTGCTCAGACACGTTCGCTCCTTCCAACCTCCCTTTTTCCTCAATCCAGGCGGGAAACATCGCCAGTCGAAAAGAAGCGGAAAAAAGAAGAAAATATAATAATCTTGCACAGAAGTACCATTTCATACCCATTGCTATCGAATCTAGTGGTTCATGGGGAAAAGAAGGCCTCAACTTCATAAAAGAAATAGGTAAGCGTATCACAGAATCATCTGGTGATGATAGAGCAAGCACCTTTCTTATCCAAAGAATAAGCATGGCAATTCAAAGAGGTAATGTAGCTTCAAACCAGGGAGCCATACCCAAAGGGAAGGAATTAGATGAGATATTCCTCCTGTAATTTTGATATATTTGACGGAACGTTTGTTGTTTTCCATAATTATAAGCAGGTAACCGCTAACATGAAGCCTACCGTTGTAGCGGATGAAATGTTTCCTGAAGGAGTTGGACTATACATGGAGATGGAAGAGGTAGGAGGTACTGATGGCCTGTTAATGTGTTTGGCGGTAAATGAGAAAGCAGTTCATACAGACCTTTCCAATGATTTCGAAGACATATTTGCTGTTCACGGTCTTGCAGTGATTGTGATGGTGGCCTTCCGAATCTTTGTTTAGTAAAATCTAGCTATTCTTTAATTGTTATGGTTCTGAATTTCGAGTAAATATTTGCAAAAAACTTTAAAAAATATATATGTGTTTTGTGTGTACATTGTTTCATAAATAATAGTCCAAGTATTAAAATACTGAATAATATTGAAATTTGCAAGTATCGATATTCCCAATTCGATATTTATAAAATATCGAGATTTCAATATTCAGAAAATATCGATCGATCGATCGATCTATCTAAATATCACACAATCCTAGTCCTAAGACATTTTCAAGGAGACCGTGTTACCTGCGTTCGGGGAGAGGGAGGCCGGCTGGACCTGGTTTTCAACTCAGTATGAGACTGATGGAAAATTTAGATAATTTTTGAGTATTTTTTCCCGCATCCTTACAATACGTTGAAGGATTTTTTAATATGATTTTCGTTCATTCCTTTGAAGAGTATAGTAAAATGCCAGAACAATTTGTTGTAAAACACTTCTAACCATCTCTTCCTTGGTAATATTTGTTCTAAAATTTAAACTGCGTTAAATTAGTTTTCTTAATATGTTTAGACACATGTATCTCCTTATAAACAATAGTTTTTACATCATTTTCTTTAGCTCAGAATGGTTCCTCGTATTCTTAAATCTTCCAACGGTAATTTAAGTCATTTCCCAATTTTATAGAATGATGGAATTTTCCACAGGAATGTAAGTCAGGTGACAATACAATATTTCATTGTTACTTCCATATATTTCTGTATATTTTAAAAGTATATCTTAATTTTTCTTTTTAAAAAATCATTGAATGCCTTGAATGAACTGTTTGTATACGCGGACGATGTAGATTTAATAGGGGGTGATACAGATGCACTACAAAGCAACACCGATGTCTTAGTAGAAGCGTACGATGGATAGGACTACAGGTAAACATAGATAAAACAAAATACATGATAACAAGCCGAAACAAAGCTAAGGAAGGAAATAAAAACATAAGAATTAGGAATGAGGTCAGAGAGAAAGTAAAGAAATTTAAATACTTTGGAGCATACGTAACAGGAAAAATGAGCTCACGGAAGAAATAAAATGTTGCTTAGTATCGGGGGAACGTATATTTCTATTCAGTCCAAAAACTTCTAACATCACGATTAATATAAAGGAAATTGAAATTAAAAATATACAGAACGGTTATTCTGCCGGTAATACTTTATGGTTGCGAAAGTTGGAGTACGACCCTAGCAGATGAACATAAATTACGTGTGTTTGAAAGTAAGGTTTTGAGAAAGATATACGGGCCGAAACGCGACGAGATGACTCGAGAGTGGAGGAGACTGCATTATGAAGAAGTCCACGGACTGTACGATTCACCGAATGATGTAAAAATAATGAAATCGCGACGACTAAGGTGGACAGGCCATGTAGCTCGGATGGGGGAACAACTAAGATTATATTCTATCCTGGTTGGAAGGCGGGATGGAAAGAGGCCGTTGGGAAGACCGGGACGTCGTTTGGGGGGACAATATTAGAAGAGAATTTTGACAAATAGGTGTTCTTGATGAAAACTGACTTGATATTGCCCAGGATAGAATCCAATGGGAAACGATTGTTACTGCGGCGTGAACTTGTGAGTTCCATAAGCCATAGAGTTAGTTAATAGATACTATAAATACTAGTAACAATGAAGGGTTTAATAACAATGAAGAGTTTAACAATACACTTTAGGATTTAGTCACAAATCATTATCTTAAGAAAAAGTACTTGAACACCGACGTAAGTTGAAAAAATAATTAGGAATACTTTTTAAAGACATACTTTTCTTATACAATTCGTACCAAAAAGTAAAAAGAAAATTTGTTTATGCATGATTAAAAGAAATATGGACCGTACAAATTGAAGAATTTATGAAGTAACTGTATATATGAAAACGCGTCACATCCTTTTTTCTTAATCATGCATAAACAAAATTATTTTTTTACTTTCTGGTACGAATTTTGTATGAAATGTAGAATTATTTACTTCCAAAAAAATTTGGGAATATTCCCTGGACATCCTCTGAATATGATCTGGGATTTCCATGCAATGTGCCACGTACGTCCCCCGAATGTTAAGTCGATATCCCTACAAAGTAATGACACATGCTTTAAATGTTGTGTGAATATTCCCTGGACACCCTCTAAATGTGATGTGAATTTCCCTGTGTACGTCCCCTGAATGTTCCGTGGATATTCCTACAAAGTAATGACACATACTTTAAATGTTCTGTGAATATTCCCTGGACATCCCCTGAATGTGATGTAAATATTGCCCACAATGTGCAGTGGACGTCCCCCGGATATTCCGTGGATATCCCTACAAAGTAATGACACATGCTTTAAATGTTGTGTGAATATTCCCTGGACATCCCCTGAATGTGATGTAAATATTCCCCACAATCTGCAGTGGACGTCCCCAAAATGTTCCGTGAATATCCCTACAAAGTATTACCACATGCTTTAAATGTTGTGTGAAAATTCCCTGGACACCCTCTAAATGTGATGTGAATTTCCCTGAGTACGTCCCCTGAATGTTCCGTGGATATCTCTACAAAGTAATGACACATGCTTTAAATGTTGTGTGAATATTCCCTGGACACCCTCTAAATGTGATGTGAATTTCCCTGTGTACGTCCCCTGAATGTTCCGTGGATATTCCTACAAAGTAATGACACATACTTTAAATGTTCTGTGAATATTCCCTGGACATCCCCTGAATGTGATGTAAATATTGCCCACAATGTGCAGTGGACGTCCCCCGGATATTCCGTGGATATCCCTACAAAGTAATGACACATGCTTTAAATGTTGTGTGAATATTCCCTGGACATCCCCTGAATGTGATGTAAATATTCCCCACAATCTGCAGTGGACGTCCCCAAAATGTTCCGTGAATATCCCTACAAAGTATTACCACATGCTTTAAATGTTGTGTGAAAATTCCCTGGACACCCTCTAAATGTGATGTGAATTTCCCTGAGTACGTCCCCTGAATGTTCCGTGGATATCTCTACAAAGTAATGACACATGCTTTAAATGTTGTGTGAATATTCCCTGGACACCCTCTAAATGTGATGTGAATTTCCTTGAGTACGTCCCCTGAATGTTCCGTGGATATCCCTACAAAGTAATGACACATACTTTAAATGTTCTGTGAATATTCCCTGGACATTCCCCTGAATGTGAAGTAAACTTCCCCCACAATGTACCGTGAACGTCCAACGAATGCTCCGTGGATATTACCTACATCGTACTTGAATGTCTTTTGCCAAATTTATTGCAAGCTTGTTATGGAAAGTTTGTTGCAAGCTTGTTGTGGCAAGTTTGTTGCAAACTTGTTATGGCAAGTTTGTTGCAAGCTTGTTGTGGCAAGTTTATTGCAGTCTTGTTGTTTCAAGTTTGTTGCAAGCTTGTTGTGTCAAGTTTGTTGCAAACTTGTTGTGGCAAGTTTTTTGCAAGCTTGTTGTGGCAAGTTTATTGAAAGCTTGTTTTAGCAAGTTTGTTGCAAGCTTGTTGTGGCAAGTATGTTACAAGCTTGCAGTAACTTTGTTGTCTGTAACTGACTTATTTCAATTGTCTAATCGCACACACTCGAGCTCGAAATCATTCACCTAATGACGTAGCGCCACAGACTGGTCAGTCTGCCACCCCATTTTTTCAAGTTCTACCATAAATCAATGATTGGAATAAAGACTTACCAATATAAGATCTAGAAGAATATACACTTCGCCAATAGTGCGCC
>JAGDQP010066630.1:0-11256 GCA_022664845.1 Lepisma saccharinum | reverse complement strand
ACTAAAATCAGCAAACAAGTTTTGCACAGAAGCCCTCAAAACATGCATAATTTCGAACCAATTGAATGGAAGAAAATTTGGATGCAATAGCATACAAGAGTAGGGAAAACCGAGGAATTTAAACACACACGGAGAAGAAATGAAACGATGAATACCAGCATCTATGGTAATGCCATAGAGAAAAACAGAGAGGAAAGGAGAGAGAGAGATATGGAGAGAGAGAGAGAGAACATTAGACATTTGAGGAAAGGAAATGAGGAGCTAAAATCAATACTTACGTGCTCCCAGAAATATAATATAACGTATTTATGGGATTTTCTATAAAAAATTAAAATTCAGAGTCGATGGTTTCGAAACTTTTCGGCACCTTCCAAAATACTGTCTAAATTTCATGCTCAGACTACAAATTCGTGAAACACTTCAACTTGCGGATTTGTGACATATTATGGATGAGAAATAGCGATGGTCGAATAGGTAGTAAGGGAATTATTAATTCTTGTATGTAAGAATTTTCAGAATTCTGAATGTCGAAATTTGGGAATTTCGCAATTGTAGAAAAAGAGAAACCCATAATCAAAATTATGAAACGTAATTTTTAAAAAAATAACAGGGTTGTACAAAGGAAACCGTATCAATCCACATTTTCACTAATTGAGCAGTGGAAATCAATTCGAAAAGTTTCATTGACATTTTCTGTATAAATGTGTGGAAAAATCTGCTACATTGAGATTTCGGAATATCCCAATTTTAATAAAATATTTTTAACGTAATGAATATCATTGTCATCGACTACCGGAAATTCAAAATCATGTAAGTGTGTTTATATTAGCTCAGTAGTCCAGAAGTGGTGGTGCGCTCGTCGAGGCGAGAGATGTTTCTCTCACTCCGGAGTGTGCATTGCTTCGTGTGCGCTTCAGGCGTGTGTCTTTACGTGCTTACCTGGAGACTGTCAACATTGTCATGGCGAAACCTATCCTCAAATTTTTCGTACTTGTCGAATACACGAAAATAATACTGCACACAAAATTTGAAGTGCCAATTCGAAGTGCAAGTGGGCTAAAAATTTTGCTACCATAATATGAATCAGGTTTGCTTACACTGGGACAGAGTATTTAGTGGAGGGAAACGACGGCGCTCACTACGTGGAGAATGCAGAAACGAGTCCAGAGAAAAATGTCTGGGACGAGAAATGTACTCTGCAGTGGTACTAATTTTGCATTTTCTTCTTTTACGCTAAATTTCTGAAATGTACTTTTTTTGTAACTTTCCTTTTCTAAAATAATATTAGGAATTTTCTGACTGACCTAACCGCTTGTCATTTCTAAACTCCAAATTCAAAGAGTAGGGATTAAAAGAACATTAGGAAAAGTATTATCTCATGTAGTGGTGGGGAGAAAAGAAAAGGTAGCCAAATTTACTGTTGCAACAACATTCATATGAATTTATGCAAATAATTCTAGATTGCAGAGATAATTTATATCCTTGGAACTACTAACACTAGAAAGGTGATTGAGGCGTCGTTGGAAAGATCTCGCCAAGATGAGTTCATACCTGTATTGTTGACACTGATAGCAGGAAAGAATCTCGAGTTTCGGGGGGATGATTTTCATCTAAGGAACTACTAGGGCTAGGAAGGTGTTTGAGGTGTCGTTGGAAAGGTTTTGGTAACACGAGTTTAAACCCGTATCATTCATCGGGATTGCAGGGGCTGTTCAAGAGATAGAGGGGTAATTTATATCTTTGTAACTACTAGGGCTAGAAAGATGATTGAGACGTCGTTGGAAAGGTCTCGGCAAGACAAGTTCAAACCCGTATCTTTCATCCTGAGTACAGGGTCGAATCCCGAGTTTCGGTATTTTCAATTTTGGAACTACTAGGGTAGTTTATGTATCGTTGAAAAGGTCTCGGCGCAATTTTTCGAACGCAACATTGATCATATAAACAGGATGCTCGCTGCTTGAGGCTGGCGGTAGCTAATGTGCACGGTCCCTTGACTAAACTCCCCATCACTTGATTTTATTGCTTTTAATAAGGTACTTCCGAAATATCAGAAACAATGTTACATGTCTGTGTGTTTGTTCTTATCAGCGCTCCAACCAATAAGTTCCCATTACATTTGGCAGATAGGTACGAATTAGACTGTTTGAGGTCAAAATTAAAGACTATGGTACATTTTGCCGTTGGTGTTCTTCAGTAGTGGTAATGTATGGGATTGCATTATCTATAGAATGTGGAACCAAGTGTTCCTGGAGCTTGCACAGCAAGTGTTCAAATAAAGGGGCTGGAAACTTGTGTAGCATGTAATACTGCAGACACAACAGACTACACGTAAGTAAGTTAATCTAAAACTGTGCTTTTATATTGTATTATTCCAGTTGGGAACAAAGAACTCCAAGTTATAGACGGTTATTTTAGAACTTCTATTTGAAGTATTAGTTTTAAGGGCTGACTTTCATTCAGTCCTGCGTTGTTTGCGATTTGGGTGAGTAACCAAGTGAAACATGTGTTTTATTGTGTGTTTTCTTGTAAGGTGTTTCAATTGGCTACTCACCCAAATCGCAACCAAAGAAAGTAACGCAAGAATGAATGAAAATGAGCCCTTACACCTATTTGTACATAACAGTTACTGTTATAACTATTACGGAAAATAGCACTAATGCCTATTCCTACTCTTAATGCATTTTTTTAGATCTACCCGCAGGGCTGTTTAACTCATGTGGAAACACTTCCGGTACGAATAGCCCACTCTCGCGTAGCTTGAACTATAATTATTAACGAGAAGCGCTCAAATCGACAGCTATAGTTTGGTCTGGTGATTAAACCGTCGGAGAAGCTCGCTTGGCGAGCTACTGTAAGGACGTGTTTGAGTCGAGCTCCAGTGGTTGGCGTCAAACAGAGTCTGTGATCCATTTGTGTGAAGTGAAATAACTACTTTCGTTTATCAAGTTACTTAGTGAATATTATGGTTCAATCTTCAAACACCATTAGAAGAATTAATACCATTGAATTGGACTTACACGACTTACGGGGAAGATTACATTTACCTACGCTACACGACGCCATTGCCCGTGCCTTAGGTCTACTGCCGCATGAAGTTTTGTCCCTTGAGGCGGATTTTTATTTAAAAAATACATTCCTCAAGGTACAGAATCATTCCATCCTTCAACGAGCGTTAACCAAGTGTGCTGGTAAATTATCCTATGAATCGGACCACGAAATAACTATTATACCGGTGAGTGAAGTGCTTCCTGATTACATAACTATTGCCATATGGGTCGTGCCACTTGAGGTGAAAGACTCCCACATTCGACAATACTTTAGTGACTTTGGTTCAGTCGTAAATATACAGCGTATATATTTCCCCAAAATAGTGTTTACACCTTCAATGCCTATTCTGGGAAGTGTTTAGTGATTTTTTCTAAACTATATCGAAAATTACTCACGTACTTTTCCTTATACAACATCAAATCCAGCTTCGTGTGCAAGGCGAATTTGTACGTGACAGTGTTAGTGATAATCATACCGCTATTACCTCTAGGCCACTCGATCAGAATTCTTTTCAACATCCTGTAATTCCATTATTTCAGGAAACTGAATTTCCGATCTTGAGTACTGCTGAGCAACACCAGAATTTAGAACAACCCATTACTACTGGCAACCCTGAACACGAGCCAGCTGAGGCAGGTGCCTCATATTCTGTGTTAGCAGCAGGTGATAGTTTGAAGGTCAGTGACACTCGGGACTATAGCCAGGGGTTAGTTCTTGAATCAACTGATTCTGTAACTTCCTTAGACAAAGAAAATAATAGCGTAACAGACAATAGTGTGCTGTTGGTTTTAACTTGTTGTGATAACATTAGCAGTGGTGACGTTCGTGATTGCAGTGTGAAGGGCACCAGTCCAGTGTCCCAAGCGCTGAGCATAAGTTCTGAAACAGTACCCTTTATTCCAATTATATTTGCTGCTAGGGAACAACAAGTGGTTTTGACAGCGTGCGACTTTCTTTTTCCTGTTCGGAAAGCGATAACAGTGAAGTGCAATCCCCAGTAGTGCTTGCGTCGGTGTCCTCCAACTCCAAAGTTAAAAAAGTCAACAAACACAACGACCACCGAGCAGCTAAACGAGTGAAAACTTCCTGATCCAGTACCGCCCGGCAAACCCGCTCTCAGGTGGCGGGGGAAGGAGAAGACCATGTACAAACTGTTTGTCATAGTGATTGACAGGACACATAGGTACGTAATTCTTAGTTGTAAACAACGAAATATTCTGTACAACGGGACCTATACGCCCATTCATAATGACGTTTTCAGTGTGTTTTTGGTGCTATGTCATTTTTAGTATGACTACGCTCCAACTTGCGACGTTTAATGTTGCCCATCCCGAATCGGAAACGAAAATATCATTGTTCAAATAGTATGTGCATCAATCGTATGTCCATGTAATTACAGTGCAGGAAACAGTCCTCCCGATGTGAGACATTTCCAATTATGACGCTATACATAATTTTCATTTACAACTGGTATTTCAATGTTTGTCAGAGATGACCTACAGTATACTACTCTTTTCATGCATGAGTCGGGCAGATTAATTTCCATACTGTTGTAACAGCAAATAATATTAATCGGTGTGTATTTACCTAGTGGGACGAGTAATAAGTGTCATCATGAAGAGTTTTTAGAAAATGTGGTGCTCTGGAACTGCAAAAATATCATAACTATCCTATTATTCTTATGGGTGATTGGAACACTACTCGTCAGAGCAAGGACAGTTCTACCGGAGTGAACAAAAGATCTATCAGGAATTTAATTTAATTGATAGTTGGGATGCTTTGTTGGATGATAGAGACATAGGGGCGACTTATTTTTACTCAACGGGATGGTCACGGTTGCACGTCATCTATTATTCTAATCATTCTCACGATAAAATCAAAACAATAGGAATACAACGGATGCCTTTCTCAGATCATGCTTTAATCAGGTCTACAGTGCAAACTAATATACAAACTCATTTCTCTTCCAGTCTTACGTGGAACTTGAACAATCAAGTCTGTGAACTCAATAAATATAAACAACTCATTATGGACTTACGGGTGCAACATAATAAAAAAAACTCTCAAACAACGTAATATGCAACAACTATGGTGGTGTCAATTTATGAAAAGTGTAAAATTTGAAACATTTTTTTTTAAAACTAGAGCTAAGTATGAAAAAGAAGTGCCTATGTAAATTTGCA
This sequence comes from Lepisma saccharinum, assembly GCA_022664845.1. Lineage (NCBI taxonomy): Eukaryota > Metazoa > Arthropoda > Insecta > Zygentoma > Lepismatidae > Lepisma > Lepisma saccharinum. Next base: position 6,025 of record JAGDQP010066630.1, on the reverse strand, counting down.
ATATTACAATCAATTAGCTCACAATGACGTAAAATGGTACTCTAAGGTGAAACAATTACAAAGTCAAATACCATTATGTCACATGAAACACATACGGAGTGTCCAAGTTCGATCTAAATTAAATCAATTAGGTATACATGAACCGGCAGTTTATCATGCCATAATTAGTGAATGAAAACGAACTAAATGTAAAATTATTAATCATTTCACTGATGCTAATGGTACTCATGAAGGGGGGAACGTTTATGGTGCAATCCGACAGCATTATCTAAATTTCTATAAACAACACACGATACAGGACCCCACCTCATTCCTTTCTCACGTCGATTTACAACAGCTTAATATCGACCAACAACATACTTTAAGTGCACCGATTACTGATGCTGAAATTCTTCTTGCCATTACAAATGGTAGGGGTCCAATGCTTCATCAGGGCCTGATGGTAATGGCCTCAGATTTTACAAAACCTTTAGTAAATCACTAGTACCCTTCTTGCTTCAGTTGTATAATTTATATTTAGGCAATCGAAAGATGGTTCTGGATATGGCTGATTCGTACGGAATACTGATACCCAAAGTAGGCCAGCAAAAAGGGAACAATGCTCCCAGGTATCGCATGATTTCTTTGTTAAATACCGATTATAAAATTTTATTATCAATATTTACTGAGCCACTTAAACCTCTGATGTCGTTATTATAGAGGACAGTCAGGGTGGTATTACGAACACCACTCCCTTACAAGAGATGCTTGCGTCTCTTCGCGAACTTACCCAGGCTTAGCAACACTCAATCATACCAGATTTTCCTGTTGTATCGACTGACTTTGCCGATGCCTTCTCCTCGTTCAATTTAACCTATTTACTGGACACCTTACGAAAATTTCATTTTCCTGAGCTATTTATTCAAATGATGTCCAATATATAGGAGGCAACGTTCAATATCTTTAAAAATCAATCAACGAGTTTTACCTGCCTTTCGTATGGAACCTTGCCTAAATCAAGGCAGTCCCATTGCAACCTATATGTACACGTTAGCTATGGCCCCTTTAACGCAATACCTGACAAATCAATTGCAGGGTATATTTTTTCAGAATACCATGCTAAAGGCTATGGTTTATATTGATGATGCGATTTGGATCTCTCGGGCGCTGGCAGCATTCCAGGTAATTCATGAGGGATTGACACACTTTAGTGCCGTGTCCAATATCAATCCCAACCACGCCAAAACAAAAATCTTACCATTTCAGAAGACAGGTAAAGTAGAGTGGACCAAGCATGGGACAACGGTCTCTCAACTTAAATTTTTAGGCATATGGTGGACTAATCATATTTCGCACACTATTAAACTCAATACTGATCAATTGTTTCGAAGCATTACTGCATCATTGCAAATCTATAAGCAATGTTTTTCCACCATATTAGCTCGAGTGCAATTTATCAATATATATATTCTGAGTAAGGGAACCAACTACTTGCAATTGCTTCCGTTGCCACCTAAGACTTTTGCCGGTATTTCCATGCATATTGGTCGTTTTATATGGCGTTCGAAAGCATTCCGAGTGCACCGAAACACTTGCTATTTATCACTTGATAAAGGAGGCTTAGCCCTAAAAAATTTGCAGTTACAAGGGCACGCCTTGCTCCTTCATCGTACAATGCAAATTTTCTTACAATTTCCTGACACATTTTCTGCCAAAATGATAGAAGAAGTTTTCCGCCGTATTGATGATCAATTACCGCTTTATATCCGGAAATGGCAGGGAATCTTATCATATTTGACCGACACGTATATACTGTGTATTTATTTCGGGCTAATTTGCCACTGGACACATGGACTGTCAAACAATTTTATGTTTACTTACAAAATACTGGACCCGGTTTTCTCCCAGCCATCGAGATATATTTTAACAGTATATGTTAGGACGAAATATGGCCATATTTAATGGAAGTCAAAGATAATTACAAGGTGTTTGATAGTCACTATCAGGTCTTACACGAAATATATCCTGTAAACAATAGACTGCATGAGCTAGGTATCACCGACACTCCTCATTGTCAACTCTGTAACAAACCAGATACCATAGTACATAGAATAAGCAATTGTGGCAAAATCAACCCAATATGGATTCAATGTAAAAAAAAAATCTTTGGGGCATTACGCGAGCAGTGTCAGTGAATTATTCGGATGCTGAGCTAGTGTACTTTCCAGCATTCCGTGTTTTTCCGAAAGCTAAAAAGAGAGTTATATTTTGGTTACTTGCGCTTACAATTGAACTCATTTTAAGTTCACCTGAAACTTCCAATGTTAATTATTATATTGATTATATCAACTATCTCTACAACACTATGTCAGCAAAATATAAAAACTTTGTAAAGGCAATTATAATAAGACCTTTTATGTTTAGCCTCTGTTCTGTCTAAGATGTTTGTAGTCTAATAAGGTGAAAGTTGGAACCAGTATTAACTTTTTACTAAACATAAGCAGGTAAATAGCTTTCCACTTTTTCGGCACACAGGAAAGATCCATAGTTATTATTGTACACTTTTGAGTTTAATAAAATGTTATTATTTAAAAAAAGCGTCGAGAAGCTGATCCAAAGGTTGCGGGTTCGAACCCTGGTGTCGTCTTTTTACATCTTTTTTTTTTTAAAGTCTTTTATGTAAATACACAAAAGGAAAGTTAATAAATGTTGTGATTTATAATTTTGAAAGAGGTCACTACAAATTAGGATGTACATAAACCCACCAGAGCAGGATGCACACCGAGCGATAGCATGGTGTGCAAGGGGGGTGCGTCTGAAGGGAACTGGGCGGCGTTAGCCGCGGGGGGCCGCCGCCCCCAGTTAGCGGTGGGCATACGCAGAAGAACTGTTTTCTCAAAAGTTCTGTTTACGTAAAAGTTCTGTGTCGTACCGGAAATGTTTCCAATTGGGCTCTCCGCAGCTCTAAAATAAAAAAACCTTGCACTCTACCTGGCACTCGGCCAGGGTAGCCAACTAGATTTATATTATGGCACCAAAATTTTCCGTTTTTTGACAATTTTTCTGGGCCACTTGTACATTGAATTGGCACTTAAAATTTTGTGTGTAGTGTTATTTTGGTGTAATCGACACGCACAAAAAATTTGAGGGTAGATTTCGGCATGACAATGTTGACGGTCTCCTTGTTAGTGCTATCAAGTGAGTGTCAGTCGACAGTATGAGCTCAAAAATTATTGGGAAGGATACAATCAACATTACATTTATAAACCTAAATCAGAGAGTTAATACGATATATCTACATGAACAAATTGTAGAACAACTACACATTCAGATACAACACGTGTTATCGATTGAAGTGGACTATTACAGAAAAGTGATTTTTGTATGTGTAGCCAACTTCGACATAATAAAAGCTGTTATTGAAACATTAAAAGTTGAGTAAAAAGGAAGGTGAACACTATTAGAATTAGTATTAAAATTATTGTTAATTTAATATCAAGAGTCAAGAAGTAGTTTAATTAAAATATTAGTTTTGGGGACTGAAGATAAATATTATTATTGTTTTCTCTTGATGCTTTCAGGGCAATATGAGCCTATTCATGACTTGCAAGACCATTATTTTGATTAGATTATGAAAGCTTATGTCATTATTAATTTACCCTACTTGTTCTCTTTCACTTGTTATTATAAGTATCTCATGTTTTGTTTCTCAGCGAAAGCATTTATTAATAATTCTTCTTAGTTTGGAAATGATTGTTTTGAGTATATCTTTAATGTTTCTCTTAAGCCTAACTAACTAACTAACTCTATGGCTTATGGAACTCAAAAGTTCATCGCCACAGTAACAAACGTTCGCCATTTTTCTTAAGCCTAAGGGAATTTTATAGTGAAATTTCTTTTAGACTTTCAGTTTTAATTTTTGTGTTTGTGAAGGTAGCTTAGGTTTATCTATCCTGGTTTCTATTGTTCGCAGTCATGATAATGATTACTTAGGATGTGGAGGTAAATTAAAATACATTGAAGTAGGTACGAAACATTTGTTACCAGTTAATTTAGAAACTAATGGACAATTACAAATTGTAGCAATCATAATATCATTAGAATTAGAAGACGATAAAGTAAAATAAATTTTCAACGATATGGACAGGTTGAATCAGTAAAACAATTGACATTCTTAAAAAAACATAGGTTTGCTACTTACAATGGGAAGCGAGTTATTACGTATAGTAAAATAACAACTAAGATCCCGTACTTTTTGAACGTGTTAGGATTAAAAATACAAATATTTTCTAACACCGTAGAATACATTTGTCCTATATGTAGTGAACCGCTAATAGATGGACACGTTTGTCAAAAAAGGAACAGAAATAGAGAACACACCATTTTAGGCTCCGAAACTGCCTTATCAATTCTGATCTAAAGATAATCATGAATTTCCTTTGTCTTTCAAAGCTTTCCCCCATTTAATCACAGCACGAAAACAAGTCGAAATACCTGAAGCGGTAAGTGCCGATCCGCATGGAAACTCAGTACAGGTTGTGGAACAGCAAAATACAGCTTTGGAAGAAGATACGCGTGAGTTGGAGGAGGTGGAAAAACAAGTAAGTGCTTCTTACCAGCAATTTCACCCGGAGGAGTTCGACAACGGCAGTAGTATTACAGTTGTAACAAGTTTCTAAGTAGTTTGGGGGAACCTGGTCAAAGGCCTAGTGAATTGGAAATAGAAATACTGCGAGTGAATAATGGATCGTCTGTTAGAGAAATATCGGATAGCCCCAGTTTAGGTGGTGAATATACAGATAGTAAAGGAGTGGCCAGTCTCTTGAAGAAGTAAAAAAACAACTAAAAACAACATGAAGGGTCGCAGCTATACCATGCCATATTCCACACATATAATACATTATTTAATCCATAGACACAGACGTCGGAATTAATCCCAAATTATTTTTACATCATTGCCCAAGATCGACAATTACACTAAAGATCATTTACAAAGTCTTATCGTTGAAGCAGATGTGCAATTAGCCATTCAAGAACTTCAGATAGCGGCTACGCCAGGCCCGGATGGCATAGAAACCACATTTTACGTAGCAATGCAACATCAGCTTATCAAAATTTTTACGAATACTTTTAATGATGTATGGGAGAAGCTCAAATGTCCGAGCAATATCTGTGGCATACGCGGAATCTTAATAAGTAAAAATCAGACCATGGTTGACAAATCAAAATTTCGGGTCGATATCACTTATAAAATATTTTATAAAGTGATAACGAATAGACTTAAGCCAATCATACTTACCATAATGAATCAGTCTCAAGGAGGTATAAAAGGCAAGCCTGATGCGGCGTTCCTCCTCGCCAATATGCGGGAATATATTCATAGAGCCATGCCCTCGAAGAACCGTGGGCCATTCTCTCTTTACATATGCAAGATGCTTTTAACATTGTTAACAACAAGTTTCTCAGTGAACTGCTACCGCAAACAACTTCCCAGATAGGATAATTAATCTAATAGCCTGTTTGCAAAATAATCGAAGCTTAATGATTAATATAAACAATCGTCGATTACATAATATAAAAATGAAACCCGGACTTGAGCAAGGTAAATCCGATTTCAAGCATCTTTTTTAGTTTAATAATGACATCCCTTATTACTGACATTGAAAATAAATTGAAGGGGCTGGAGTGCAATAAATAAAAAATAAAAACCACAGTGTACATGGATGACATACACTGTGCTATTTCAAACCCCAATGAATGACCGAGTACACCATATTACTCAACAATATGGAAAATTGTCGGGTCTAAAATTAAATGCCAACAAAACTAAAATTATGACATTACACTCAAACCATGAAAAGCTGAACGTTCAAAAAGACATCACGGTGCCTCAAATTAAAATACTTGGCATTTAGTTTCACAGAACTATTCAGGAAACCATGCGAAAAAGCGAACAGCGACTGTTGGGTCAAACCGTCAGTGAACTTACACGTTATAAGAATTGTTTTCAGTTTATCATGTCGAGAATTCGATTTAAAATTACGTT
>JAGDQP010066628.1:0-11256 GCA_022664845.1 Lepisma saccharinum | reverse complement strand
ATAGACATAGCGATATGATTCTTTTTTTTAATATATATATATATATAATTCCTAGATGACAGGCTACAAATATGGCTATTATGCGTGTTTAGCTATTGCTAGTAGTTTTGCCGTAATTTAGATCCAAGGCACAAAATAAGGATATTTTGCTTTCAATATTTACACCTTTTACGGTGTAGCTTGTTTTAAATTCACAATGTTGCCGGTTTCATAAGCTTTAAAATGATGTATATATCAATATGATTGAACAATTATTGTGTTAGTTATTGAGATATCAATGACGCGCAACCGCGCTAACAATGCTTTTCCTTCTATGTGTGCCCTATCCACATTAGGCAGTTGTGGGCTGTCTACGATTATGACCATATGTTTTTGATGTGTAGTGGCAAGTAAAATAGGTGATGAATTGGTAGTATTTTTTGACGGTCCTTTCATGTGATATATTACAAACCCAGATAGCACGCCAGCTTCCAACAAGGTTGTGTCACGTAAAATTGCTATGTGGGTAGTGAAACAAAAAGAAAGAATGTAGGTACATCAATTGTAAGCTATTTCTGTACTGAGCAAGATACAATGGAACCTCATAGAATTTATTACCATAAGAATAGTCATATTTCTGTTATTTGCAAATTACATTTTAGTTGGTAATTTCAGATTTTAGTAAGACTTACCTCTGAAGATGTGATATTTTCAATTGAATATTGTAGGGTATAATTATTTTTTTGTCAGAGGGTATTAATCAGTTATCATTTTAAAGAAACTTTTTCAGCATTTTTTTGAAAATTTACTTAGCGGAATTAATGCATTAAACTTAACAAATAACTTATTTATTAGAAATACAATAAAATAAGAATAGTTGATTTTGATTTATCGTGCTCTTTGTAAGAAATATCTTGAAGGAGAAATTGTAATCATGAAAAGATAATTATGTACATTATTGATGTTAGTGTTAAATCAAAAGACGCACTGCACGAAAACTTGGAAGGAGAAGGTACTATTCGGGTTCACAGCGCGTGCGTACAGAAATATAACCCATCCCATCTTTCAACAACTTCAACTTTTTTAAGGACCTCACAAGCAACGTTCGACTTAAAAAGAAATTGTTTCATCTGTGGAAAATAATTTACTATTGAAACTGCATGAGAGCACGAGAATGTTTTCACATTTTTGTTACTTTAGAAATGAGAGAAAATCTTATGTGACTTACGACATGATGATGAGAGGGGGGGGGAAGTAAAGGTGCTTCTTATTATGAGTAATCTTGTGGTACCAGAAGTACAGTGCCATGGAAACGGTTCCAGAGATTTCTTAAGAATTAAACCGATTGGAGAACTTGTGGCTTGACTAAAACAGAAACAGAGGAATTCATTTTGTATGTTATGTGAGTACATATAAAACAGTGACGAATGCCAGTACACTTTGAATGAATTAAAATATATTATTACACTTGTATCTAGTCAAGAGGAGGGCTCTAATATACAGACAAACATCTTCAATAAGATTTTAAGGATCGGATAATTGTTTCAAATGTTTCTGGAAGAAAAATGGACACGGCTCATAAAATCATGTATCAGTGATATAACGACATGAAAACTGACCCCCCTGCTGGACGGTTAAGGATAGTATTAGATGTAGCCGACATCATACGAGAAGACAAACAGAGGATGCCTTAAGACTGTAATATATATCCAGATTTCATTGATAGCAAATCTGACGGGCAAAACTTAATTGAAGGTCTTTATAGAGAGTGTAACGACAAAGAAGAATGCTTCTGAATCACAAAAAGTTAACACGAAGTGCATTGTGATAAACCATGCTATAATGGCAACTGTAAGACCAAGATTATTCCTGTCACCCATGCAAGCAAGTCTAGTATTAATCCTTCACCGATTATATGAACCAAAATATCTATTCAATCTATCACCGTCCATTGGACTCTGCGCATCATACCACGAAACTTATATGACCTCTCTCTTCAATGCAATACCATCAAATATTAATAGTGAAAGGTTTCATCAGTATGTGTTTGACTACACAGATGTAAATATCCGCCCGCTGCATAATTTAAATACGTTCCAAGCTACGGAAGAGATCAAATGTGTTACACCTAGTACCAGTATTAACACTTAGGTAAAGTTTCAACGAATTCAGAATGGTTCTTTCAATCTTGAAGGTATCAGTCTGTGTTAGTACCCAAAGAAAAATGGTGGAAGTGGCCTTAATAATGTGCTTGAGGATTTCATTGAACTGAAAAAGTGTCGGTACTCTCAAGAAGCTACTCACTATATAAATATTTACCCCTTTAATTTGATGCAGCTTGTAGGATTAAACAAGCAATATGGATGGAATTGCTTCATGAATTCATACAATCTTATTAGTAACTATGAAAAGAGTGAATCGATGTGCATAATACCAGTATAATTTATAAATGTGCATCCTAGTACTATTTACACGCCATTGTGTTTGACAGTAGATCAAAGTAGAAAACTCAGCTAGTCATTATCCACATTTGATCCACCTATGTTCAATTGGATTAGATTGAATTACGACCTTCAGGCATCTATGGCTACGACTGGAATAGGGTAGGAGAAAGGATGAACTGTGAACCCGAACAGTTCTTTCTCCTTCCAACTTTTCATGCAATCCATCGTTTCATTTCAAATTTACCTCAATAATTTCCGCAATTCTCTTATCACGATTACAGTTTCTCTTTCAAGTTATATCCCTCTTAGAGCAGACAATTAATCAAAACCAATCATTCTTCTTTTACTGTATTTATAATAAATAAGTAATTTGTGAAATTTAATGCATTCATTCCGCTACGTAAATTTTCACAAGATGCTCAAAAAGTTTCTTTGCAATGGTAATCGATTATCACGCTCTGTTAGAAGATAATAAATATAACCTACAGCTTTCAATTGACAATACAACATCATCACAGGTAAGTTATAATAAAAATTAAAATTACCAACTAAATTTAATTTCCAACCAATAGAAATATGACCAACCTTACCGTAATAGATTCTCTGAGGTCTTATTTGCCTTTCATGAACAAAGAAATAGCTTTTATTTCACTACTCACATAACATTTCAACCTGACTCAAAAGTTAATCAAGCTTACTTTAGAAATTTAAGCCAAAAGGTTTAAACAATGTTGCATCAAGCACTCTAGTTTACAGAAATCAAGGTTGAGGAATCCTTGCCAGGACAAGAAAGGAAATTAAATTGTAATTCTTACAAAAATAAAAACGTTGTTCTGGATAGAAATCGAACCGAGGGCCATTGAAACACCAATCAGATGCTGTAGTTACTAGACCACGGAGTTACACGCCCGAGTTCGAATTCGAAGCATTGTTTTTACTTAGTCCATCAGATCACAAGTAATTAGATCGTAGGCACCTCTAGTAATTGGCGAAGACTAGACAACTTCGAAATGGGCCTGACACGTGATGAAACTTCAGTGCACTGAGACCACAATAAAAGTGCAACGAAAAACATCAAACAAATTTGAAGTTTGACAAGATTCCTCCCATAGCTGCTGGTTCAAACAAGCTTGAATTAGCTTCGTTATAACTACCAAGCCACTTGTTTTTCCAACAAGTTTATTTCATGCTTCTTTATTAAGTTCAACACAATATCAAGCTTAACAAACTCTAAGCAAGTAACTGACAACCTTGTTGCAAGCTGCCATGCTATCTGGGTACGTAATATATCACATAAAAAGATCGTCAAAAAACCTACCAATTCATCACCTATTTTACTTACAGCTGCACAGCAAAGACAGATAAGATTGTTATAATCGTCGACAGCTCACAACTGCCTAATGTGAATAGGGCACACATAGTAGGAAAAGCATTGTTCGCGCGTTGTTGCGCGTCATTCATATCTCAATAGTTAACACAATAGGCAACACCTTTTATTTCGAGCAGGTTTTTGATATTGTCAGTTTAAAACAAACTACATCGTAAAAGGTGTAAATATTGAAAGCAAAATATCCTTATTTTGCGCTCTGAATCTAAATTACTTCAAAACTACTAGCAACTTGCATGATAATCATTTTTGTAGCCTGTCATCTAGGAATTACAACAAAAAAAGAATCATATCGCTATGTCTATTGGTTACGGAGACGTAATACAATTTCTGAAAGTCTGTAAATTTGTATTTCCGGGGAATTGGGGGAAGCAAAAGGGTGAGGGGCGGGAACTTTGGGGAAAATTCACCTCTAGTAATGATGCAACAACTGTACAAAATTCAGCTTTCTCCTAATTATTCCCGACGTTTGCCTTTTTTTTTTTTTCCTGGGCTTTCTTTTGCCTTTTGATCAAAGTAAATAAAATCGTTTGACTAATTTTTTTTTATGTACAGGGTGGTTCTAAAAGTCCATACTAGGGCTTGCCTCCTATTATACAAAGATCTTTGACACAAAAAAATATGCAATCCAAAGTGTACACGGTGATTTTTAAAGCAGCGGCATCCCGGGAACTCCTGGAATGACACTGTGATTTCAGTTACCTCATGTGATTTAGCAATGTACTTTGGAATCACTCTGTGCATAGAGGGGGATTGATTAATGTCTGCAAAGAAATAGCGTGATACCTAACACTAAAATAGGAAAAAAAACTTCGAAGAAATTCAAAATTATGCGTAGTTTTGAAACTTCAGGAGTTCAAAATTAGAACGGCATCGTCACAAATGACGTCATATATTGACACGTAATGGCGTAACAAATTACTGTGAAAGTAGCACTAGAGAGAGCGATATAAGAAAGTGTTTATGATTGAGTAACTGCCGCTCAGACAGGTTTCGCAGTCTAAGAATTTGGTCGTCAAGGGACAAAATGGTTTAATGGGGCAAGTATGGATATCACTTCTAAACTGCATTCGACAGTTATAAATATATCTTAAATAGGTGTACAGGGTGTTTCAACAAGAATTATTTGATTTTAAAAGGCTATTTATTTAAACTAATGAACATAGAACATTGAAGTGAATTTTAAAGTACATATCTGAATATAAAGTTTTACTTACAATGTTCACAAACGTTCAATTAACCCTTCTCGTGACGCACATCATATGTCTACACGATAGTCTAACTGTTCCCATACACGAGCTAGCATCTCAGGTTGTACTGCTGTTATGCGTTGTCACAGTTTGTCTCCAGGTTTTGGCAGAGGGTGCACGTACACGGAGTCGTTCACTTAACCCAACAAGGAAAATAGATCACATAAGTTGAAATCGGGTGATCTTGCTGGTCAGTGGTGTGATGCGAAAACGGCAGGCACCTTAAACCCAATCCAATGCTGAGGAAGTTAATTGTTCAGCAATTCTCGAAACTGCCGATACCAGTGCAGTGGGGCCCCGTGCTGCTGGTCAATAAAATCATCGACATCTACTGCTTGTAACTGCGGGAAAAGCCAGTTCTTCAACATTTCCAGATATGAGATTTCCTTGACAGTGTTTCATTTGGCGTAGCGCCACTGGCCATCAAGGTCGCCCGAACTTATCATATGTGATTTTTTCTTCCTTTAGTTTATGTGAAAGACTACGTGTATGCATCCCCGCTGTCAAAAACTGTTGACGAACTGTGACACCACATAACAGTAGCAGTGTCTGCAGTAACACCACACATGAGAGATCATGTATGGGAAGGGTTATACCATCGTGTAGATATATGACGTGCGTCAGGAGAACGACATATGGAGCACTTGTGAACATTGTAAGTGAAACTTTATATTCAGATATGTACTTAAATTTTACTACAAAGTTCTATGTTCATTAATTTAAAAACATCCTTTGGAAATTGGATGATTCCTTTTATAAATCCTTTACTTATAGTTTCCTGCAAGATACGTCATTAGGTGAGGATATGTGATGTCAGTCTTTACGATGCAACGTTAACTTTTAGTTCATGTAGCTCGTAAACGACTGATAATTTTGATTTCTTCAAAGGAACTTATTTCTTGTATTGGTATCATGATCTGAAGGAACTTATTTCTTGCAGAGCTCGTCCAGGAGCATCCAAATGTCGTTGAATGTTCTATAAGCCCGTCTTATTGTTATAATGGTGGATTTTACATACAGTACATGAAACCTAAATTGTGATTTACTGTAGAAAAATATCATTGTATTTGCTTTGTACGTGTCCTCAACAAAGAAATTAGGTAGAATGTATAATTTTTTTACTATGCATTGCAGCTACAGCCATATATTGATGTTCATAACTAAATTTACCAAATATATTTACAGGTGTTTTAAACACAAAATTGAAACAGATAAGTTTACTTCGATATAAAACTTTTGCTCCGATAGGTGAAAAGAATTCATCAGAAAGCGTAGTCTAAACATTGTCCTGCACATTATTCAACCAGACATGAGAGACATTCATGGATACAAACATTAGTGCACACGGTGTTCCTTCAGTTAATTAAAATAGACTGACAGACCTTACACACTTGACTGACACAATAAACGTTACAGTTTCGGTGTTATATCAACACTTTCCTGAGGCTAACACTAATCAACACTTCTAGTTGATTATTAATTCAACAGAGCAGAGTGTTGATAGAACACCGCAACAGTGACGCCTATTGTGTGTTTTAATAGTAAAGTCAAGTGTGAGTCTATTTTAATTAGCTTAAGTATGGATAAAAGACCCCAATATAATTACATGCACGGTGTTAATTTACATGGTATATAGATTTCTGACTTACGTGCTACTCAGATTAATGTCCTAATGGAGAAAAAGATGAACTTACTTTTAAATGCCCAAAATATACCTCTGTTTAATGCGTCTCTGAAGTATTCGATGTCTTTCTTGCACTGCTGGTTCTCAAAAGTATCCCATGTTAGACTCAACGGTGTCAGGGTATTTGATAACAATGCATTTGGCAGAGGAAATGACGAAGAAGATATCTGTGTCTTACTATCAGCAGAGACTATACAGATGAAAATATAGTTTAACACCAAAACACCCTTTCTGGCAGTAGTCATTTTCTGAAGATGTGTTCTTTGTCTGTTCGACTAAGTATCTGCCACAAGAAATGACGGTGTGTTTAAGGACTATTGCATCATTGTGGGTAAGTGTGAGTAAACTCCCCAAGGATAATCAGCCTAATTACTAAACGAAGTTAATTAGAATTCTAAAAGCAAATGAATTTGCAAACGCCTCCAGTTCTCTGAATTGTGGGAAACATGATAAAACACAACGCAAAACCATCACACGTGTTAAACTAGCGTTCTTTCTGGGATGCAGTTTCTTTGGATGACGGGAACATTTCTCAAGTTTAGGGTCGTAAAACAATTTAATTTTAAATTTGTTGTTTTTGATTCTTATATAACCTACGAAGTACACATTATTTTCCTAAATATTTCCCACAAACGTATTAAATAAATGTAGCAATAAAATTGTGGTTTTACCCAGATTCTTTTTTGTTCACATGATAATTATGAAACAAGGTTATTCCAAATTATTCTTGAAATTTCACATCCACTTGTACGAAGTTGATGAACTCTTTACAACGCAATATTTAGTTCTTTGTAATCATTGCTTTCCTAGTTACATAAGTTTACGTTTTTATTACTTTCATTTTTCTCAATACTTGAATCGAAAATCAGCCATGTCGAAAAGTAGCCAGAGAATTAAGACGCTTAAACAGAAAAGCGCATTTCTCGTATTTTGCAGTAAGGATTTATTTCATAGGCAAACTGAGGCATCAATAAAATCACTTTCAACATCAGGTATGTTTTTTTTAAAACGTAAAGTGCCGAGTAATTAAGACGTAAACACGTTTACAAGTAATCCTAGTGATTATACAATACTTTTATCTATATTAACAAGGAGACTACCCCAAGCGTTACAAACTGATTGAAACCAAATTTTTTGTATGAACAGGGCACCATCATGAAATATGGCACCATCATATGGCCACCATCATGAAATATGAACCTTTTCCTTCATATGCCTTTGCTCGAAACAACTACTAATTGGAATAAGAATTAAACCAACTCAATGAAGTTACGGAATGATTGCGTTCGTTGTATGTATAACGCAAAACGCTACGAAGTGTGTGTTCTTGTGTGGACGTTTGCATGGATAAGGTTAAATCGTGTGTTATATTGTGTACATGATGGTGAATATAGCTATTTGATATTTGATACCGGAACTATGAGAGATGTATGTGATTGCACGATGAGTGTGCGTTTTTCTATGTGTGTGTGTGTTGGGGTGTGGGTGCATGGAGAAGGTAGATGCATGTGTGATATATGTAGTTGCTGTTATAGCTATTTTATGTGTAATAGTATCATTAATCTTGATGTCAGTATGTATGGTTGAGTGGACGAAAAAGTAATGCCGTAAATTCGCCATATAAAAGAAGAAAAAGCAATAAATAAATAAATAAAGTAGACCCCGTGCACTTTTTTGTAGTTTTAATATTGGTTATTGCACCCTAATAGAATTATAAAGGCTATAACTTGCTTTATTTCGGAAACAATTAGGAGCTCTCCAAAGAGCTTTTGTTCAGTAGGGCCATTTACTCGTGATAGTGAAAATATTCATTGTCGAATAGGTACCGGAAACAGCAACTTTCTTCAATAACTGCAGCAAATCAATGCCTTTAAGGCACACCCCTCAAAATTACAATTTGTTCATAGGTGCTCTCAAAACAAACCGATTTAATATTTAGGAAAGGGCATGGATTTTTGTCTGGTAAGCCAGCTGTATACCAACCGTATTTTCGCATGGGCAACAATATTGCGGCCGAAAGCTGATTGTGGGGTACTGACTGCAGCTTGACCTTACTATGAAGATCAGGTAGGAGATTGTGGAGCCTAATATGATCGCTTAACCTTTTATGCAAATATTTCAATTGTTGAAAAAATATACATCTAACGGTTGTACTATGAAGTTGTTGCAGGAGGAATTACAAGTACTTCACACTGAACAGATGGAAAACATGTTCTGTACAAATTAGAATCAACTTGTGTTTTCCAAGAATTTAATAAGAGAACAAATGAAGCACGCAGGTGTGGAACGAGGACTGTTTCTGTGAATTCTTTGACCAAGCAGCGATCAAGTTTCCCAGATCTACTACACCGGATTACCACATTTTCACACAAAGACTATAATTCTGCAAGAGTTTTTGACACTTGTATTCCGAAAGTTCCAGAAGTTTCCTGCAAAACGATAAACACTTTTGGCAGCAGCTGTCCACATTTTGAGTAGGCATACTGGACACTATATGAATGTGTCGTGGCATTTTTATTGCCTGCAGCCACAAAGGTATGCTTTTCTCCTATTGCATTCAAGGTACCTTTATAGCAATGTTCATAATTAAAGCCAGTTTGATCTGTGTTGATGATGTTCGCATCCGTATAATTAGGAAACACCTCCTTGCATATGCCTTGGAATTTGCACAGTCCACTGACAAACTTTGTGACACTATTTTAGTGACTTTCCGCGACGAAAGACGATAACGATGCTTGAACAAGGACATCCAATTCGCTGAAGCTTTAAAGTCAAAACTTTCCTGATCAGCATACTCCAAAGCCCATTGTTGCAGGTTGCAATCATGCACTGGAAGAAAATTAAACCTTGCACTGTGAAACTTGCTCAGAACATAGTCCTCCATCTGCTCAAGGTTTACACGGCGGCAGCTGTTTTGCTCAATATTTCGATACTTGTACATAATTTGACTATTTGACCTATCTTTCAAAAGCCGATGATGAGCTGGCATCCATTTCCAACTTTTACACTTGCGTTTCTTTTTGTATATTTTACTTCCTGTCCAGGAATCGTTCACAGCTTTATGAATCTGAATCGCTGCAAGTGGCTCCCAGTGAGGTTGTTGCTTTTGAGCAGCTTCATAATCAGGGTCATCGATAAAAGACTCTGCAGGCATAGGCGGTTCACTGTCAGCGTCACTACACTGTAATATTGTCTCCTCGATGTCAATTTCGTGATTATGAACAAAGGCACATAACATGTCAAAGAGAGCTTCTGCTGTTGTCCGTTCTTCGTCCGAGACCTCGGTCTCCAGTGTCATCAGAAACTTAAAGACAGACGTGCATTTACTGCTTAAAACTTTTAAAACGTTACCTGGATTAATCATGAACGCACGATCTTGATTCCAGCACAGCTGATCAAATACTGACTGAGGGTCACGGTTTCTCATCCTTGTTATACCTTTTGTTCAGAAACTCACCAAATGCGGACTAACTTGCCGTTGTTGTCTGCACATCAATGTCGACCTGATGACTTACTTTTGTGCAAAATCACACTGGCGCCAAGAGGATTCCATTTTCTGTTTTGATCTCTTTCACATTAACCTGTTGAGTCATCAAGGTCACGTCAGGCTCTCAGGTTATAACATCGGAAGCTACTAATGGATACCACAAATGCAGTGTTGCAATTATAATGATAATTACTATAGTGTTATTATCATATGGTTGTTCAAAGTACTCATTCATAATCAATTACATACGTATACATCATAAATATTATGGCAGTATATTATAGTACTGCCCCATTACTAGTAATTCGTATCACGTTGTGACCATTCCGTTATGATTAAAATTATGTTCTTATTGGTAATAATAACATTACTAGATTATTATTTCCATTCGTAATTATTATTACATTATAAGTATACCTAATTATCTTTACATTACTACTTTATTAGTAATTCATTATAATTATGCACCTTTTTTACATGTTTATTATTGTATTGATATTACATCACTACAGTACACTCCCGACTATCCGGCCTAATGTGGCGGAAGGATAGGCCGGATAACACACAAGCCGGATAGTCCGACGTTCTATAAATATTTTCTCACTTCCTGCTCCCCCTCCTCCTCGCCATGATATTAAAAACACATGTTACACATTCAAATATCCCTGTTAGATACTATATACCGTACATACAGTTTCAAAATACCCAAAACATTAACCTAACCTGTAAGCCTAATTCGTTTCTCGTCAACTTTTGAGGGGGCTACTCTATCTTTTCGTTACTTCATTGTGTTGGTTTAATTCTTATTTAAATTAGTAGTTGTTTCGAGGAAAGGAATGATGTCGGCCATATTGGATCCAAAATGGCAACCTTTGCAAACTTTCGTATTATTCCCTTTACCTAAATGAATATTTATACCAAATTCCGTGTTTCTAGCTTCAGCCGTTTGGGTTGTTTACTTATTTAGGCCGCCATATTGGATCCAAGATGGCAACTTTTACACCATTTGGCATTTTTTTCTTTAC
>JAGDQP010066626.1:0-11256 GCA_022664845.1 Lepisma saccharinum | reverse complement strand
TGAAATCCTGTATCTCTGTTGACATTATTACGTTCTTGTAGTATGGCAAGAGATTCTTTTATTATCCTATCCTCTTTCGTTACCTCTATTTCCATGATTTATGTGTTTAAAAGCGAGCGTTTACGTTCCGTACTTGTGTCAATTAACTATGAGGTTAAATATCCTACTTTATTCTCATGTATATTTGTCTGTTTCTTACTCAGAAAACATTTTCAATGAATTATAATATATGTTTTTCAATGTTATTCCAAGATTTGGTCTCTCAGAATAAAGATAAACAACTCAAATGTTTGGTACTCCTAAAGAACCTATAGATCATTTAGAGAGTCACATGCCAAAACGGACTAAGTCAATTCTTGAATATAGTTTGATTGTTTAATATTTTCCAAAGAATTCGAATACAGCTTATCACTGTATACATCTCAATATTTGGTTAGTCCGTTTTGCCACGTGAGTATAAAAATGATGACTTCCTCTTGATGACAAGTAACTTTGATGGATCTCACTCTCTTTTCAGGAATAATCTTTTTGAGGAATCTCTTACGAGATTTACTTAGTCCTCTGGAGGCAATAAGCGAATAAACAATTTTTAGTGCTTTACATAGATATACATTGAGACCTATTAATGGATGATTATTTGTATACCTCCTGAAACAGTCCTGCTGCATTTCTAATTTATTGTCCTTACTGAATTAAAATCAGCCATGGCTTCAGATATAGACGAGTACAAAGCTATCAAAGAACCAATAGCAGTGAAAAAGGAAAAGGTTGAAATTGATGATAATCAGGTAATATTATTTTCATAAAGAAATAAAGAGTAATATGATTTACTTTGCATTTAAGGTTCCAGTATTTGTATTTGTTTGCGTTTTATTTTTGAAATGGGAACATGGAAGTTGAACGCAATAAAAGATACATTAATGGCAACTTTAGAGGAGTTCAAAACAACTAAAACCATCCGCTTTTTTCAGTTGCTTGAAGCTAAAGTTAGATTTATCTCTACAGTTAACAATATCGGTTTGAACAAAGCTCGATATAGCCATCTATGCTTCTGTAACACGTATTACATTATTTAAGTTGCTGTGTTTTCATCACTTAATACTGAAAATAATGTTTCGCGTTGTGTTATAAATCAACATTTACATCCTTCACCTTTTGTTAATAAAATGTATTCACCACAGCTAAACAGGCTGAAAGCACGTAAATATAATATCTATTGAAGTAGAGAATACTTCTCGTTGTAATTTGTAGGTAATGAGATGTAATTTTTGAATTCGTTCCATAATGCAAGTAAATACTCTCAAAAATAAATCTTAACAAAGGTTTCATTATAATTAATTAATATTTCTAACATGAAAAAATACTTTGATTATTTCATTAATCGTCAT
This sequence comes from Lepisma saccharinum, assembly GCA_022664845.1. Lineage (NCBI taxonomy): Eukaryota > Metazoa > Arthropoda > Insecta > Zygentoma > Lepismatidae > Lepisma > Lepisma saccharinum. Next base: position 9,868 of record JAGDQP010066626.1, on the reverse strand, counting down.
ATAATGTTTTCAAATGTAGTATATTTTATTGCTTTCGTATATTCTACTTTTTCGTCATCTCTATTTCCATGTTTTATGTGTTTAAAAGCGAGCGATTACGTTCCGTATTTGTGTCAATTAATTATCAGGTTAAATATCCTACTTTATTCCCATGTATATTTGACTGTTTCTTATTCAGAAAATATTATCAATTAATATATTGATATGCTTATATTCCTGCCTAAATTGGTTTCGTGGATGCATTTATCTGCTAATTCCTGCTGAAAATATAAGGTAAATTTCAGGCATTTCAAAGTGTCCACTTTCCACTAATCAGCTTCTTCAACCCACTCCGCACAGTGCGTTTCTCTTAAGCAGCCTACAGATATAATGTCGTTCATTGTTTATATTGGCAATCGGACAGTGATATATATTTAGTTAAAGCAGTTACTCGTTATTTAGGTTGTCTTGGTGAGTTTCAGACGATTTCTCTTCTTTCTAAGATCATTCCAATTTCAACGTCTGAAGAACTACGAAATCCAACTATTTGTCATTGATTCTTACAGCGAATAAAATACAAATATCTCTTCTAATAAACAAATTAATTTTGTCATGATATACTAATATATTTTGCTGAGAACGAAAACGCCTCCCCATATATGACACCTTCCCGCAATCTCATTGAAACATGTTGTAAATATTCTCTTAATGAAAACTTTCCAAGAACACCTCAAGCACTTTTCTATCCCTAGTAATTCCCGAGTTGAAAGTTGTCGACAGGCGGATGGAGCACGAGCTTCATAGTATCAGCCAACAAATCCTGAGACCACTATAACGTGTGGATTATTAACTCTTGCTTTTAAACCCTTCAAGCGGGAATCTGTCATTTTATAGTACTAGTTGTGAGTGTAACCACCCTTCTATCTTTGTACTCTACAATTATTACATTATTATAGATAGCTATTGCTAGTTAATAAACACACTTCGTTTATCATGTATAGAACCAAGACAAATGTTGGCATCATCCATATAATGTTTTAAAACGTATCAAGTTTAGGTGTAACAACTGGTACGTCATGCAATCATATCTTGTATATTTCCGTTTTTGTGGGGATTTTTTCTCACTAACTATAAAACTCAATATATCCTTTATGCCTGTTGATTTTAATAGTTTTCAAAACGGTGTATATTTAAATAAATTTTAGAAGGCATTAAATAATTAAAATAAATTTTAAACACATGTTCTGATCGTAGTTCGCTATTTCTAAGTTTGAGTGTTCATGTTAATGTATGTATTTTTTAACAAATCAATCTTGTATCTTCTTAATAGTTCTGTTCACATTTTGTTTTTAATTTCAGCCGTGTAGTTCAGCCTGTACTAACGCACAGGATGATATGCATGAACATATAAATACATTAAATTACGTCGAAATCGCTTCCTGGACAGAAATTGTTCAGCATTTGCAGAAGGCAATAACGGACAACAATCAAAGAGAAAATGAAGAATGTATAAAGATTGAAAGAGAGATAAAACAAGAGAAGGAACCAGAGTTTGTTTTAAGTCGCCCTTCTGTGTCTTTGGATAACTTTAAATCTGAGCAGCACGTGAGTAGATCCATACGCTATTTGTTATTTGAACGGTACTAACTAGTGCAATTAATTTTCGCTGGTTCAGACTTTGAACTTAAGACCGCTTAGACAGTATACTGGCTCGTACCATCCCTCGTTATGTAGAACGTATACGATCTGTATTAGGAGATTTTTGACGCGAGAAATCACTCAGTGTTTCATAGTTTTATTTATGATACCAAGAATCGAGATAATTTTATTACTAATATCTGTACAAGAGGTATATTTTCTTTATTTTTATATAACTGACAGATTTAAATTGCTAAAATAATTCTTCAGTCAAAACCAAACCTTGCTGCTTTAATAATTGAGGCCTATGCCCAAATAAAATTGCATGTCCTATCTTTTTATCATGAAAAGTAAGACTTTTGTTCGCGCATACGGTTCCATTTTTACGTTTTAATTGGAAGGAATGGGATATGTGCATAGTTTCTTTACTATATTAAACATGTGCTTGTTTTGTACGAAAACTGTTCAGTTCTTTTCAGAGATCAACCGAATTACATGTTCAAGGTAACAAACAGTGTTGAAGAGTTTGTCAAGATGTTGATCATAATTTGTTCGTAAGAGCAAGTGTTTTCTTTACACAGCACGATAAACTAATACGAGTCTAGCTTATACACAGTGGCGTAGCTAAGAGGAGGGAACCCAGAGGTTCGGACCCTATCAGAAATTCTGATTTCTGTGTTAACTTAGTACAAATTTAGGAATGATAATGCGCCTTTCATATGAATACTACCCCGTGACGCCGAAAAAGTGGTGGACCCGTACGAAAGAAAATCCTGGATAAGGTAAAAGTCCCTGAAACTGGCTTATCTAGGTTATTTTAGCCCTGTCATCATTTTAAAGGAAACGAAGCTAGAAAATGATCTGGCCAAATCGATATTTCTCCCAGTTAGTTGCTTACTTGTTTTTTTTTTCAACTTCTGTACACAAAACACATCGCTTTAGTTATTGGTCGTGGTTAACGTCATAATTTCAAGGAGATTTTTTTTAGCAACAAATCCGAGCAAGCATGAAATATCCTACGATCCGTGGTTTCCGCGATCAAAGAATGTAATAGTTAATAACGCATTAGGGGGATTGTATCAGCCATTGTATCGTATCATCTTGACTTTAGAGTACTGGAAATCCCATCTCTAGTAACTGTACATGCTTTTATATATTTTACCAATCTTTAACTGTTCTTTCTTTAATTACTCCATTTTAAAGGTGTTCAAGACAACAAGATTGGAATCGAAATTACGTAGGAGTGCTAATGTCCAACTAGAAGTAATGACTTGCTGTAGCTCAATAGTAGGGCTTTGGCGTAGCATTTGGGAAGTCGTGGGTTCGACGCTAAAGGCAGATCACCGTGAAAGGTTTTTCAGACTTTTTTTAAATCCCAACAGTCAAAGGCCGGTGTAGGTCCTTCTGCAAAGCTCTGCCCGTTAGTTTACCGAATCCTGAGCCTAAGGTGCCTAAAGGTCATAAAATAAAAATTCATTAATGCAATTCCATCCAGAGTTACGGAGCCTGTCCTTAGCCATGTAATTGAAGTTTTGCTTAGAATAATGCTTTGCTTGTTTAAGGTATACCATTTCACAAGTACCTCAATAATCTTAAATCGTTAAGTTTAGTTGAGCAGTGAAATAGTTTCACTATATTTTATTCAACAGCTGCTTTCGTTGGAAGAAATCACGTCATTTATAAGTATCTAGTGAAGTAATCATAATAAATTAGAAGTTAGTCATTTTTCGGACTGGTTTGCCAGATCAATAATAGAGATCAAATAAACTAAATCGGACATTGAACCATCTGTCAACTTGCCTTTTTTTTCGTTTAGGTGCTTTGCATTCAACTACGAGAGACAATCAACTTCTCCCAACACGTATTTTTGCACCAATCATTGCGTTTCATTGCAGTATTTTCATTGCAGCATTGTAGAGGTCGCGGGTCATCGTTTGGTCGAAAAATAAGACATTTTCGTTCAGAAAATGCACATGCCAGAAGTGACAAGTGACAGACGTGAATTTGTGTCGAGCAGAGCAAGTAGATACTCTTGCTATCAGAGAACAACATAACGTTGATTCCAAGGTGATACCTCAAACGAATTGCAAGATGGAGAAGGAATAAAAATGTTTCGCGTGAATGCATAGTTTCACTCGGGAATCCCCCGCGCATTTTCCCACCACTTCTGGCATGTGCATTTTCTTAACGAGCAGGTCTGATTTTTTTTTACGAAACGATGGGTCACAAGCTTTACAGCTATTAGTATTCGAAATAAATCGCCTTGAAATATATTCTTGGACGTTTTGAGGCCCCTAGCGCCAAAACTACGCATGATAGAGCGCTTGTTTATAAAAACTTTTTTCTGGTATTGATATGATGATTCACTTCCAGAAGTTAGTACCAGAGTTTCTGAAACAACCTCTATATGTCCGCATAAACTTTCATTCATATTGTTTTTGCAGATAACATTGAATATATGGCCCAACCCATTCTACCATTTATTGATAGATCTGTAAGCTCGCAGTTACTACTTGCAATTAACTTGGGTTGTATACATTTGTTCAAGAACTCAAAATCAAACTTCAAAACTCGTAACTTTCTAATAATTTAGATTTAAAACTTATCCTTTTCGTATAATTTTGTAATGTCGTTCTTCGGTAAGTGTTCTCGAGAGGACTTCCGAACACCTTAAATTACATTAAATATATTCGCGGGGTTTTGAAACACGAATGAATAAAACATTATATCCAGTTATTTACAAAATAATTTTATTCGGAACATTTTGTATGAATACAGTGCTGGTTCCCCTTTAGCACTCATAATTGCTTGAACTCTGGACGCAAGTGACCGATCCAAGTCCTGAATTCTGGTGAGTGAAAATTGAAACATTATTCATGCACCAGAGCGTCCAGCTGAGTTAGAATCGAATGAGGTGGAAATTTACATCGAACTCTGGTTTCCAAAGCAGGTTTAGTGTTATATAGGTCTAAAGACAGCTCGGGCCAGGGAAAATGTTGAACCTCTTCAGCGTAATCGTGAAACCACTCTTGAGCATGACCAGTGATGTGAAAGGGGCACTTTTATCCAGGAATGGAGCAGTCCCATTTATAATTAAAAGTCTGTGCCATTGGGTGGACTTGGTTGTCCAAGACTTTACACTGCTTCTGTGACCTAACCGTGTAGTATAGGAAATATTCTATACTAATCTCACTAAAACCTTTCATTCACAATATTCTGATGCAATTATGTGTAAGACATAGTTCATTTCATTTTCATTCGGCCATTATATTTCAATATATTCAGATTTAAACATTCCCAAGTTGGTGGTCGCAAAGTACATAAAAGTCCTTTTTATTCTTAATTATATTATTATTTCTGATGATAATCTGAGCTATACTTTGCTTGCACCTTGATGCGACAATTATAGTGCTAATTCTCAAATTTAATCATTTCGAAAACTGGCGGCTTTTACTTTGCAACGTTTCATATCTTCGCTATTGAAATTGCGCTTTCCATTTTCGTATGTAGTAGTATATAAGATTTCGTTTGTTTTATCTTGACGCAACAATTAGGTGCGAGATAGTAAAATATTAAAGGAACATCAAAATGGTCACCATAATAAAGAGACGTCACATATCTTTGATATTCCTTGATAGTTATTTTTCTGCCAAATACCGTATTTTTACGTCTGAAGAATTTTTTTATTTTGCTTTTCGAAAATAAAAAACTTTTGACCTAAGGGGCAAGGATGGGTTTGATTCTCCTCACGGAAACAACTTGCTCCTCGATTTCAAATGAGAAAAAACGAATTTGAAGTTATTTTTCGTGTACCTCATCTCTAAAAAAAGGCTCCGTCACAAGTGTGCGTGTGTGTATTTTATTGTAACTACTGGCGAATTGTAAGTAATATCTGACACATTAACTTAATTTTGATGCCAAATGTAAATATATCTTCTAGATCTGAGTGCCACATTTATACAATTACTTGTCACTTTGAGAAATAAATAATAAAATACTTTGATCGGGTTCTCTCATATAATAAATTGGAGTGAACGTTAACACGAACAGAAACACAAGAAGTGATTGTGGAAGTTGAAGAGATTGTTGTGAGGCGTTAAGTTCTTCTTCAGAAACTCCACGTCAGGCAACCAGGAAAAATCAACAGATGTTCTGTAAAGACTATGGAATATTCCAGTTAATTGTTGCATGACTCTTCTTCTCTGTCGCTAATAAATACCTCCTTCAGCCACCTGAAACTATTTTTGACCAAAGAAAAGTAGACTGTTCGTTTCATATTTATAATTCGTATAAAATACGTGGGTAGATTGACTAAAATGTCGGAAATAATAAGCAGTGTCGTATCCTTTCCATGGTAATTCTATCTGAATTGAATTTATTTGCGTACGTAATTATAGACTTAGTTTTATATAGCGTGACCTGAAGCTCTGACTAATATTAGCCCTGAAATTGCCTATGTAATAGCAGTCTTAATTTATGGACTATCCTCTGCATTGTAACTCAATTCCTTTGTAATTGTAATATTTTGTATTGTAGCAATGCAGTTCCAGTGAAAGAATGGCCGAGGACAATCTAGATAAACTTATTCAAAAGTTAAACCCCGATGAACTTGATCAGTCGATAGACATTGTAAAACAGTTACAAAAGGTTTTAGTCAATGCTGATGGAAGTGAAAGTGCTGGAGAATTCTCAGGGATTCACCCAGCTGTAAAACAAGAGGAAGAATCCGATATTGTATTAAGTGCACCAGGAAATCCTCTTTCGGAGGTGAGTTGTTCGCAAACATATGTATTTTCTGGGCTAGTTTTAACATTTATTTTAAAAACCTTTCTTAAAGTAAGTAGTTTCATGGTATTTGAATTTGTGAAGGGTTATTCCATAATAATTCCTTTTAATTGTGTACTACATTGCATAAGGTAAAAGTTGATATTTCTGCCCAGTAGATGACAGTCTTACTTTTGCAAGTGAATGAACGTTTACATATGTTCAATTGTTGAGTTATTGTAAATTTTCCCATTAATATAATATTTTAATTTCAGTACACATTTGTTTGTTTCATACGTTTTCCTGCATTACTTTTCAATTGTAAAGAATGTTTGGTGCAACTAACATTCGCTAAATAAGGTTTGGCGTGCAGGTCATATATCCTTCGTGCCAGATCTTACACACTTCATTTCCCGTAAACTCCTGTCCTATTCCGATCGATGATACAAAATTGAGAATTCAGAGACAAACTACATTTACTAAACTATGTTAAATTTTATTTCATTGATTAATTAGTCGCAAGTGATACATTTTTGAAGGACACTTGAGTAGGACTAACACAATTATTTGACTAACACTTGAAACTCACCCCATTATTTTACCAATGTAGTCTTCCTTGACTTCAACAAGACCGGCCAACTTGATCCTCCACTGATCAAGTATCCTCAAAATAGAAATATAAATGACTTAGTTGTCAAACACTTAGCAACTTCATTGACTGGGTTGTCGTCGGGACATCGTCGACCAGGTTCCGAAACAGGAAGTAGACATAAGGAGTCAGGTCTGTGATACAGATTGGGTAGTTAAGCATTATGAAGCCACACTCCTTGATAGCATCCTGCTTTTTAAATTATTTATTCGGGTGCATTGTCATGGATCAGCAACACACCCACCGACAAGTTTCCAGGGTGTCTCTGTTTAACAAACGCGTGGAAAGACATCAGCGAGGAACTATAGGTATCTCCAGTAGACATTTATTTGTGTTGTATGGCTTACCAAAAAGCACAAGACCTTTTGTTCGAAGTAATTGTTGGTTTGGTCTTTGTATCATGTTGGTGGACCCATGTTCCATCACGTGGTTATTAAAAGTCTTGAGCAGAAGTTATCTGGGATTGCTCTAAGCATGTCTAAATTCTCTTCGGCAACGCCATCGAAAAATATATTCTGCTCAGGTGTCAACATTCGTGGCGCTCACCTGGAACTAACCTATGAAATACTCAAGTTTGTATGGGTCATAGTGCGAACTCTGGTAGTTGAAATATAATGTTTGTGAGCTATTATCTGACCTTCACTGCCGATTTTTCAAAATCATGGTTTTCACTTTTGGGTCATTTCATTTAAAGTAACCACCAAACGCGGCCGTGAAAATGGGTTATATTCAAAATATACCCTCTCTCACTGAAACTGCTTAGCGCAGAAATTCACCTTATATCAAAAAAGTGCATTACTACCATAAACAGCACACATTCCTCAGTAGATTTTTTTGCCTTATTTCCTTTATTTGCGACGAATTTTATCGTTCGAACAAGCTCCAAGTTACTTATATTTACTGTTGACCCGCACGCCACCGTAATTACTATCTTCTCAATTCAAGCGCTTTAAGAAGTGTTATTTGCATCTCCCTCTGTTGGTTGTCCAGACCTGCACGTGCACAAGCAGCTATGTTTCTCTTGATCAACTCGAACCTCATTGAGCTCCATATCATCCACAAGTGCCTTAATGCCTAGTTTCCACTGGTTGTCCTTCACTAATGGGTCTCGGCTACATATCCCATCAGGTGACAGCTTCCACTGCGTTAATCCTCGTCCCATTTTGCTTACGTTGAAGATCTTGTCTTACTAGATTCCATACTTGGTGGTCGCGTACTAATTCTTCATTCCAGATCCTCATCCGTTCCGCACCCTGTTTGTCGGTGTATTCAGAGTAGTCACTGTCCTCCTCAGAATTCCGTGCTTTACTTGTGTACTGGTTTCCCCTTAAAATTGTTTACCTCTTCCGGGCCATAACCTATGACCGTATGGATATCTATTCTCAATTTCTCTTGAGGGTGTGTCGTCGCCCAAAAATCCGGAGGCTGCTGAAAATCTCCGTCTCCTTTATTCTTTCCTATAACTGGTTCAGAAAAGCAAACCCTTGTTCACCATTGGAGTCATAGTTCTGATTTGGTGCTTGGTCCCATTCCTTTAGGTTGCCAACCATATCTTCATCATAGCCTCACATTGATTTATAAGTCTATTCATATTCCTGCTTGTATCGTTGCGATGTCCCATTATCTTCGTTCTTTTCCTCCAGGATAATGGCAGCTTCTAGTGGAATCCTCAGCATGGTCGCAGTCTCCACGGGTGTGTTTACCCCCTCAGGCTTATTGGTTGCATCACTTTTTCGGTCTGTCCTTTATCTCCCTCACCAAACGTTCTACCTCATTCTGACCCACTTCTGATCCATCATCGGAACCATCGCAACTGCTCCATGTACTTCTAAGTTCACTATCCCATCTTTAAAATTAAATTGGGAGTGATACTTCGTGCGCAGTACAATCTTAGGCGTAAGAGAAAAGACTATGCAATGTCCCAGTTAATTGTTCCACGACTCTTCTATTTAATGACTTCTCTGCACTGATTAATATCTCTTTCAGCCATCTGAAAGTATTTTTGGCCAAAGAAAAACATTCTGTTTCATATTCATAATTCAAATATAATACATGGATACTAATATAAACTCATAACCCCAACATATGCGAGATAAACACTTATTGAAGACCCAACACAACGTACAGATGTCTATTTAGAGTTCTGATTCGAAGTGATTGACTAAAGTGTCGGCATTCTGAAGCAATGTTGTGTCCTTTATTTTCACGGTAATTCCATTTGAATTCAATTTAATATGTTATTGCAGACATAACTTTAAATAGAGGAAGTTCATTTAAGATGAACAAAAACACTAGAATTCTTAAACGAATTCTTAAATACGCATCTTACATTAGCGTACAATAACTATCTTCCTGGACTTGTGTTGCCGTGAAATTTGTATATGTAATAGCCGTCTTAATGTATCGCTTATGCACTGCATTGTAACTCAATTCCTTTGTAATCATAATATTTTGTATTGTAGCAATGCAGTTCCACTGGATTAATGGCCGAGAGCAATCTAGATAAACTTATTCAAGAATTAAGCTCTGATGAACTTGATCAGTCGATAGAAATTGTAAAACAATTACAAAAGGTTTTAGTCAATGCTAATGGAAGTGAAAGTGTTGGAGAATTCCCAGAGATTCACCCAGAGGTAAAACAAGAGAAAGAACCTGATATTGTATTAAGTGACCCTGCAAGGTCTCTTTCGCAGGTGAGTTGTTCCCAATCACATGGATTTGCTGGAGTAATAAATGTGTTTTAAAATACTTTCTTGAACTATCTTAATTAGTGGCGTTGTCTTTGGATTTGTGGAGTGATACTCCAGCCAGCATATTTACGTATAATTGTGTACTACT
>JAGDQP010066625.1:0-11257 GCA_022664845.1 Lepisma saccharinum | reverse complement strand
AAGTTATTTCTAACTATGCAACATGTTCCGGATTGTACAATAACAAAGTTCCGTTCTCTTGAAAAAAAAAAAAAGTTCATCTAATGCCAAGGATGAAGATTATATATTAGGAATGTCAACGTCTGTGTCACTTATATTCTCTTTTAGAAAATGTAACGGGGTGGCAAACAAATAAAGGACGAAAGTGTTTTGAGAGGAGTATCCTCTTTTGAACAAAAAAAATTACCGAAGTAAGTAAGTTTGAGGTTTTACGTCCTGAGCCAGCTGATTTCCCAAATTGTTGACGAGGCCAAAAACAAGGAAATCTCATACCTTTAGGTCGCCGTCCCCTCACACCTGCCTGTCTGATGTCGGTGCTGCTGTTACTTTCCATTGGTCCTGTATTGATGTAGAGATAGATGAATAAACACAGAGTCCATTGTCTGGTAGTAAAGTTTTTGCTCCTGGTGTACTGAGACTTTTTCATGATCGAAGCACTTTCACAACACTTACAAAGTTTCAATGATAATTATACTTGACAAACAATCCGAGAAGGTCTCTCACGTGCTTTAAAAGAGCCTAGCCTCTCATCGGGCAATTAGAAACAACAGTATTCCAAAATATAGTTACGTGAAAAAGAAGTGTGATAATGTTCGTAGATTTATTTGGCGATCTGTTCTTGTTGAAATACAAACTCGGTCTCTCTATGGGCTGTTCATTTTGGAGTTCGCTGGTGTTCCTTTCCCACACTTTCTCCATCATTGTTTATCCTCCTCGAATTTGAAAACGGTCATATTATTCGTTGACGGATTCGCGCGTTTCAATCTCCAAACTTCGATTGGCGTTAATTGTTCTTCTCTCTGTGTGTGTTTATCACCTCTCTTGTCTCCGTACTACTGCTGTGATGTCCTTTCTCACGTTCTGGAATCGTTGTACGAGAGACGATCAGTCTGGATATGGGTTGAAACGTGCTCTATTGAATGGAATTAGCCTTCCTGCTTAGGTCCAAAGAAAGACTAATGAGCTACACCCCCGCTGGTTCATCTTCTTGCTGGGTGCTGGTAAGTGGGATGATACAAAGAGACAAAAGTTGTCTGTTGTGGCCGAAAGTATTTTTATCGTGCGAAGACTAAGCAAAGCAGTAGTGGTTTCACAAGGTTTGTTTATTTTCCCATTGCAGTTTAAAAAAATGAAAACATGATGTTAAAAATATAACATAAAAACACAAATAAAAAAAAATTATAAAAAAATGAAGGAGAGTTAGTGCGGTTGTCACAAATATATCTGTCTATTTAAAATTTAAATAGTTCTAAGCCCATAATGTGCTGTTGAATTTTATTGATGGCTTTAGGCACCTAAGGCTCAGGTCGGGATAGGGGAGGGAAAATGATTCGGGAAGATGTCGACCAGGGCCTATGTTGAAGATACCATCCCTGCATTTGCCTGGTGTGCCTGAGCAAAAAATCTGAAAAAAAAAACACCTCACAAGGGAAGAAAAACAATGAGCTCTATCGAAATCTACCGTAAAATTTCACTCAGAAGAAGCAAGTCCCACTGAAAAACCATACACAAAAAATCAGCTGCTCTTTTGAACTGGAAATACCCGAAATGGCATGTTGAAATGTCGCTCACCACTGTCGGCAAATGCACAATAATAAGCGCATTACCACCCCTTGTAAACTGCGTGTTAATGAGAAAAAGTGAATTACAACAACGTGGGTACATACTAGACCTAGGAGGAAGTCGTATGGTAGGGTGGACCTTGACGGCGGCCATCTTGAATTCAGGTCAAGTTTTTTTTAAATAGTAATGTGATACGTGATTTTGGACTAGAATTTAATCAGAAAAACAATAGTGACGTTAGTTTTAAGATATGCGCAGGTGGTAAAATGTTACAGGTATATAAATTGTTTGTTTTCGTTGTGCACAAGTCTCTTACAATACGACGCCTTCTAAACTGCATGTTAATTATAATAAGTCAATAACAACGTGGTGGATATATATGAAGTCGAGAGGAAAGTCCATGATAAGGGGGAACGTGACGGCGACCATCTTAAATTCCGACATCTTGAATCAGACACAAATTTTGTAACTAGAAAGCATAGCGTACGACACCTCATTTTAATAGCAAATGTTCTCACCAATCCAATGGTATGCCTATTTTTTGCTCTGTCGTTAACCAGTACGAAGTTAGACCTGTTTTTAATGTGCACTAAACAAAAGAGGTAAGAAAACAACGATAACGAACGCTTCAAGGGATTGCTCAATATGTTCTCCATTCCCGTTTATTGTTAGCCACTTTGCGTTCCAAGTCACGCCTAACCTTCAGCAAAGTGCTAACTGGACTGTTAACACATGCGTTGTAAATTAGCATGTTACCCATTTAAAAGAGCGACGTATTGACGTTTGGTACACAATCACAACAGCCCTAACTTCGTACTGGTTAACGATAGAGCAAAAATAGGCATACCATTGGATTGGTGAGAACATTTGCTATTAAAATGAGATATCGCACGCTATGCTTTCTAGTTACAAAATTTGTGTTTGATTCAAGATGGCGGATTTCAAAATAGCCGCCATCAAGGTCCACCCTACCATACGACTTCCCCCTAGGTCTAGTATGTACCCACGTTGTTGTTATTCACTTTTTCTCATTAACACGCAGTTTACAAGGGGTGGTAATGCACTTATTATTGTCCACTTGGCGACAGTGGTGAGCGACATTTCAACATGCCATTTCGGGTATTTCCAGTTCAAAAGAGCGGATGAAGTTTTGTGAATGGTCTTCCTGTGGGACTTGCTTCCCCTGCGTGAAATTTTACGGTAGGTTTCGATATGAGCTCATTGTTACTTCCCTTGTCAGTCAGGATGGTCGGCCGCTGGAATCGAACTCATGACGTCCATAATGCTATACCAACGCTCTACCACTGAGCCACGGCGGCTCGGTAAGAAATGTGCTGTTGAAAAGACTTGTTAAATTATTAGGAACAATGATGATGATGAGTGCTCTGCCCGAAGGTAGCTCTTGACCTGAAGATTCCAGAGCTAGGTGAACCGATGGTGATTTGCCATTGCCTTACATCGCATGAAGATGACGTCCTAAGGACGGGACCTACAGTTTAATGTGGATTCCGAACTACTTGTGTCCCCGCTGGGAATCGAACCAGGATCACCCTGATTACACTATTAAGAACAATAGAAACAAATTTAACATCGCAACGAAAATAGATAAGAAACGCTTCTTATCGGTCACCCTGGTCGGTAAGAGGAAAACTCGTGAATTCTATATACCTTATATTCCTGAAGTCGGACACAGTAATATACTTAATAGACACGACTATTCGCATTGTTTATGATATAAAGTCAAAACAGAACATTTGAAAAGCTAGAACAAACAAGGTCGTTTTTAGTTTTAAGACAAAGGCTTTTACTCTAAATTTAAAGGCAGTCTTCTTCATTCGCAAATAACTTTTCTGTCATCTTCTAAACTAACCAGGGAAGCCAGTTTTTTTTTCTTTTTTTTTATCTATATAATGTCACTTTCGATAGATGGTAGAACTTAAATATCAAGTTAAAGCTGTCCGAAAACTAGAAATAATTTTATGTTCATTTTAATGACATACGTCTTGTTTCAATGATATTTTTGTGAAAATTGCCGACTATACTAGTGTATATACGACGACCGGTACCCATACCCTATTTTCAATTTTATAATTTTCTTTGTAAATTTATGCAGGTAAACCGTTGGTTGTATAAATTACAGTATTAGTATTTTGTGTGTGTGTAATATTCATGTCACTTTCGTTGAATCCCTAATGCTGTATAATATTTTTAAATATATCTCTAATGTGTGTTTTTTTTAAAAAATAAGTTATTCCTCTAAGTATCAACATTATATTAACAAATAAAAACGGGATGGCATCTTGAACATAGGCCCTGGCCGACATCTTCCCGAATCCTTTCCCCTCCACTGAGCCTTAGATGTCTAAATACCATTAATAAAATTAAAAAATTATCAAAAAAATATTTTCTGAGAACAAAAATAATATTTATCAAGAACGTTTTATATGTGATTTTTATATTAAATTATCCCATATACTGATCAATTTAATTAGGAACTGTTTGTATCTTACGTGTGAAACTTAACTAAGGTGAAGTCTAATGCGAATTCTAAATTGTTTTTCTTCACAAGAAGATCGTGCGTGGCACATACAAATGATATAATACCAGGCAGCGCACGGCTCGCTGTTGCCTTCGTGCCAAACAAACAGAGAAACAGTTGAATGTTCAACTTGCGCTACACTGGGAATTAAAACCCACGTAGACGGTGGCGCCAACCCTGCCTCTAGTGGAGTTTTATAACTCTATGGGCTTACCAGATCGAAATATCTATATAAGAATAAATTTTATATTAATATAGAATTTAGGCCTACAATATGGAACATGGAGCGGACAATATCAATATGGAATATATAACTAGGAAATCTAAATTGTCCTTTTTTCTAAGGAGTCGGAGGTCCTCACATTATTATTCTGAGTTTGTCTATATACATAGATCAGCAAGATTAGTAGCTACATCATCCATGAGTCACAGCAGACACACTTTCGCTTAACACATCGATGGAAATAATACATTGATAATATCATGTAAAAAAAGGTATTACAATAGTCATACAATTGTAAAACTTAATTCTGATGCAAGTTACTGAATATTCTGAACGTAATACAAGCGTGAAATAGATTTAGAAAAAGTGAGAAGGGAGTGGGGGTTATAAACGCTGAAGAAAATTATATTTGCATGCCGACAATGTCCTTTTTTTGAATGAGAATGCTTATTTTCACCTGTATACCGCTATGTCATTTTTTTTTTTTTCATCTCTAAATTTTTATTGGATGAACAATCCGTTTGTGCAAAGCGAGTTTTAAAATTGCTGACTCTTTATTGTGTTTGGCGGGATTTTGTCATTCCAGCACGTGTGTGTATGCTAGTCCTCAAAAACTACGATCTTATCGCATCGATTGGGACTAACTCGACCCTTTTTTGACCCCTTTCGACTGGCCGACAAGACGACGTGCTGGCAATGAGTCAGCGAGGTGTGAAATAGGCGTGTGCACAGTTGGAAATAGCCAGCAGGAGATCATGAAACCCTCCACCGCTCACCGGCGGCTACAATAGAGGAGATATTCACCAACAGTAAATGTTACAAATTTATGAACACAACCCACAAATGCATTATTATACAACATGTCAGAATATTTTTTTGTATGTATAAAGCAAAGCAAACCATGCTTCAATTATGCTTACCACGAGAGGTAAGAGCGGCAAAAAGAGGAGTTAAAATTATATTGTGATTACATGGTACAGTAAAGTCTTCTTGTAAAAATTATATTGTCGGAAGAAAAATAATAAGGCAACATAACTATTATTTTTTTTTTGTTCAAGATCCTTAGATGATTTCTTGACTTGCAAACGATCTACTTCTTGTGGTTACAATTCTGCGTAAATATCCGATTTGTGTATAGTTAATGTGCCCAATATCTTTGCAATACTGTTAAATATATTCAATCTAAAAGAGTCAATCATTTTAGCGAAAGGAAAACTGAAGATACAATTATTTGTACGTTCGCAGAAACAGAGCCTGAACTTCAGGTACCTGAGGAACTTGGTGATAAGAAGATTAGGTCAGATTGTTTAAAATAAGGTCGTTGTGATAAGCAGCATAAGTTTCGATTTCGAAGACCACAAAATTCAGATTATTTTCTCGAAATTTTTGCTGAATTAATTGTTTCGATTTATTCAGTATTGTTTTGGAAGAATAATCTTTGGAAATCAACCTTCTCTATCACGAAAACCTTTCTGAGATTAGATGTTTAGTTAGTTACGATAATGTAAGGGGCACACAAAATTAACAATACGTAAGAAATTAAAATAATACGAACAAAAAGGACTCCAATCATAGAATGTTTACTCTTTGGAAGATTAAAGGCTCAGGAAGTCCAGGGTTTTAATTTGTTTATTTTGCACTCTGAAAAAAACAATGTACTAATCAGTTTTTTTCACTTCTCTGTTCACTGCCTCATTATGTATCTTTCATGTCAGACTGTTTTTTTCATTCTTCTCTATATCCACATTTCGAATCCCCCTTTCCCTCAAGTTTTTCTTGTTCATTGGTTAACTGAGAAGATTTTCCCTTTTAGTGAAAGACTCTTTCACCATACTGTTCTCGTCTCTATTTCCTTTCGAACACTTCGTATTCCCATATCCTCACTTTGCAGATACTTGAAACTTGATGCTTGTTCAACTTTTTCTCGTCTAATTTCCATGTGGACTGTTGTTTTGCTTGTTCCAGTTACCACTCTTCTTATTTCTTTGTGTTTCTTCTAATTGCATGTTCCACACAGAATCTTAACTCTTTTTAACATACTAATTTTTGTTGTGTTCTCTGCAAGGACAACTAATATTATCTGCAAACTGATTGTATTTGAAGTAACATCCTTGTATTGGTCATCCACCACCTACTGTAGTTCCTCCTGTCAAGTCGACTTCTACGTTTCTCTCTTTTTTTTTTCTGTGGGGTGGGTATGTGTTATAAATCTTCGACCTTGACTCCTTTATCACTAACAGGCGCTGAGAACTACTCAGTCCTACTCATTAGTGAACTTTCGTCACTGTAACTGGAAATGACAATTTACAGGATCATAGATCTAATTCTTCATTTGTTTCCAGGTCATAAACAAAAAGTGCGGGATTTTGACGTATTACTCTCCGAGTTGTCATAAATTTCCTACATCTCCAGAAGAAAAATCCATTGAATATACGATACAAACACTAACAGTGAGTGACACGTGTCATCCTGAACCGTGAATTACTTGTGTGTCAATATTCAGTGTGGAGAATTACGGAATACGGACGAAAAAAACAGCAACATTTTTTTTAAAGGCCTTCATCAATTTCTAACTCTGATATTATACATCGGATTCATGACTAATGTTGCCCACGAGACGAGATTGAGACTGTCTCGTCTCGAAAGTGTCTCGTTTGGTAAATATGTATGTTGTATATTATGCTATCTCGTCTCGTTTTCCTTATACACTTCTATGTCTCCTTTCGTCTCGTAGGCAACACTATTCATGACCTGCTTTTGGTAGATCGGCGAATCTCGGCAAAATCAATTATTGGGCTGGGACACTAGAGATATCCATTGAATGTATTGTGTTTATAATTTATAAGAGGTTGGATAGGACTCAAAAGTCAAGTTGCTGCCGAAATATTTGAGTGGCGACTAGAAAAGAAAACGAGTGGCACCTCCAAGTTAATTTTACAGCATTTTGAACGGTCTGATGATAAACGTGTGATGATGAAACATGATTAGATCACTGTCATTCGGAGACTATTCAATACCTCATGCAGTGACCGAACTCGGGTTAATTTTGATGACTGATTTTCTTTAGGTAAGTCAAACAGTGGGTGATTAATACGACTCTAACCTGCTATGCCGACTGAAGAAGGCCTTGAAAAATAATCGAAGAGAGAAGGTGCCGAAAGGTGTTCTTGTTTCGCAAAAACCGCACTAGTTTTCAAGTTTGCAATAATGGTAGGCAGTGCTTGAAATAAGATGGTATACGCCGGCAAGATATACCGGTACTTCTTTTTATTTTTCTTCTTATACCGGCACTTTTTGACAAAAGGGTATGTTAAACCCACCCTTATAGGGTATAGCTAACCTTATTGCTTCAGAAATATACAGTCACTTATAAATTTCAATTTCGAACACTGATGGTAGGTATTCTGAACAATTTGAAGTGTGATTGCATATACCATCCACCCTACGCACCAACTCTTTATCCATCGAACCATTTCCTGTTTCCAGACCCTATAAGAGGAGTTTGAAAGGTAGGAAATTTTTTAATGATCCTTCAGGCACTATACCTATATATATATATCAGATTTCTTGGGGGGGGGGGGGTTCAAGACACTTGAGAAATGATAAGTTTGTGCTGAACTTCGGGGTGAACATGTGTAATAACCATGAATGTTTACCATGACTCTAGGCAGTAGCGGCTCGTGCTTCGCTGAAATGGAGGTTCAAGCAACAGAGGTAAAAACATAATGCTATGCCCAAAATGCCTTTTGCACAGATGTGACCTCGTTTCTTGGAACCTTCGTTTACTACCACTAAATAGAACATTTTTTTTATCCATGATAACTTCTCCTCTAGGTCAATTAAGTAATGAAAATATTTTGAAATTTAAAAAGTTTGTATCTAAAATTGTATCTAGCACTTACCTTACTGGGAATGTTTAAAGGAACTCCATTCTCCTTTCCTTCCTCCTGGCGAAGACATCTATCACATCTTCATTAAAACCGGGCATACTCCTAACAAGTTCTTTTTCTATCGAAAGCATTGCTAAAGTTGTCAGTCTTTCTTTAGTCATGCAGCTTCGAAGAAAAGTTTTTACCCTCTTCAGTGTCTGTTGAATGTCTGCCAAACAGCTCTCTAGATTGAATCTTTTGAAAAAAAAAAAAAAAAACAACTAAAAAAACGTCTGATTCAGATTTGACCTGATACCCCGTAAGAAAGATACTGGTAAAATCCCTGCTCTGTATAGATTTACGCACTAGTAGTGAACAGTCGCACTTATGTTTGAGTCATCTAAAAGAACGACTGACTTTTCACTGAATTAAAATCACTGACACTAGCGCTAAAAAAAGAACTTGCCAAACTGTTTTCCTTGTTCTTACTTTTATCCTCTAATTCTCTCTCACCACACCTTTCACCAGCATCAACTCTCTTTCTCTTCTTACACGAACACACACACACGGCATGAAACAATATTAAATATTGTTACGAAACAACTGAAAATTAATTTTAAAAAAAGGCTCAGTTTCTATGAAAGCACTACCACTACGCACAAAAGAAAACTAATGTTTGACCAAAATCTGTTCCATTCCAAATTATTTTTCCTAATACACGCACACGCCCCTCCCCCAACAAAATGCGAAAGTGTATTCAGCGCTGGAATAGAGTTTTGTACATAGTTATCAACTGCTTTCGTAGAAATGTTACTAGTCGAGTCAACTTTGGAATAAATTCGCGACCGATAATAGTAGATTTAAAGGCCAGCATATTCAGTTTAAAAGTAAATTAATTGGTAACTATGACTGTGTGGGGGAAAAATTGTTAGCGAAATAATACACCATCCCAAGACACCAACCCTTCTCTATACCGGGGATGCGGTGTTGGACCAACACTTCGTACGACCAACAGCCTCTCAAGCATCAAGAGCCGGCGTACGACCAACACCCCAGGGCAAAAATCTGTGTTGGTCGAACGCCGTGTTGGTCCAACGCCGGTACTTCGAAGTGTAGGTTTCATGCCGGTGTTGGTCCAACGCAGTGTTGGTTCTACGCAGGTGCCCCAAAAAATAATTTAAGATCATATTTTTTATTATCTTTTTAGGTTTTATATATCTGGGGCGTTGTCAGTTTTATTGTTGGTCCAATGCCGTGTTGGTTGAACGCCGTGTTGGTCCAACGCCGTGTTGGTTCAACGCCGTGTTGGTCCAACGCCGTGTTGGTCCTACGCATGTAACCCTCTATACCGAGAGTGACCCAACCCTCCCTCCTAGCAGAAGGCAACCGTCTGTCCTTTGTTGCAGCACGTACGAGAGAAGTAAAACTTTCTCTTTTTCCCGCTCTGTTTCCCAGAAATAGCACTGCGCACAGTGTTTCGTATGCTCAATTTCCTCGTTTTCGGCCGTGCTTAAGCCAAAAGGACTTCCCTTGTCCCTCTGCCCCCTAGACCACAAACTGACCTCCAAGAGGTGACATTTGCGTGGTTGAACCCAGAGAGAGGAGTTGCACATTTTCCCAAATGCTCTGCAACCCGCAAGCCAGCGACGTTAAGCTAGAAAGTATATCTCGTAGGGGCACTATAACAGTCGTGTTATGAACGAACATTAACATTAAGATAATTTTTTCTTTATATTTCTAATTAATCCAGCGGGGGTTCAATGCGCTCTTGAGCATTGCTACAAGCAGCGCCAGACTCTAGGTAAATTCATTCTGCGCCGTACCGAGAGAAGCTTTTGTAGCACAGCGTCGTACTTTTCATGACTGAATCACGTCAAATCGTATATTGATATCAATAAGCATGGATTTTCCCTTGTAGATCAGCAATAAAATTAAAAAAACAAACAACATGCATATACGTTTTTCTATCTTGCTCAACTTGATTTTTCTAAAGCGTTTGATCAAGTTGGCCAAGATAGAAAGAACTCTCTAAAATGGATCTCTCCACTCAATTTGTAACTACTATTCGTTCATACTTGAAGATCACAGGGAAAGAACGTACTTTGTCCATTTTTTGCCAAATTGAGGTGAGAGTACCATCTGTTTGTTCTTTGAAGTATCTTTTTAATAAATTATCATGCAAGAAGAGGATATGCATAGTCCGTCTATTAAAAGCAAACCTTTATTTGATGTGTAGGTTCTGAACTTTTCCCATATATTTTTGTCCCCGCGACTGAGTGGATCCACTCAGTGGCTCGTGTGAACGCAGGCTTAGTTTGTTCCTTCTCGTTACTGTTTGATTTTATTATATGTTTTTATATACCTTCTATTTTTGCTTTGAGTATATCTTCTGTAATTGGAGAACATATATCTGTTGAAGGCAAATAGTAAATAATGAAATATATTTCCCAGTCAACTCGATCGAATGCTTTGCTTAAATCAGTAAATGCTGGTCTACCCGCTTGTTAAAGTATTTTTATAAATTGCGCAGATAATTTGGTTTGCTTGATACAGTTAAAGCATTTGAGATCGTTTTAAAAACAATAATTTGATCATGAAATCGTTTTTTTTATTTCTTTTGCCTTTTTAGCGCACCCTTATACAAATGGGGAAGCTGTACAATATAACCTGTCTGTATTCCCCCTAGATATCAGGAACTGTAAGCTAGACAGATATGGACCATAAACCTTTAGGTTCCTCAGGGTCTCAAAGGATGGGGAAAACTATAATTTTGACTCTAAAATTGGCAGGTTCTTTTCATTTGCTTAGTTATCTCCATTGCGCTCATGTATTTGTATGAGGAAGTTAGTCTATCTGTCTGTATCCCCCCAAAAGATATAAGGAATTAACCGTCAGACAAAGATGAGCGATACGACGTTGGATTTGTCGTGATCTGAAAGGGTGGGGAAAACTATCACTTTGACTCTAAAGGTAGCAGGTCTTCTTAAATCGCTTAGCTTTCTCCGCATGTACCCCCCCCCCCCA
>JAGDQP010066623.1:0-11257 GCA_022664845.1 Lepisma saccharinum | reverse complement strand
GCATTTTAAAATTGGTAGAACTCGGCATCCAACATGGTCCTAAGAACTAAAATCATTCGGAAAACGCAATGGAAGATATATGAGTGTCAACAAAGAGGGAATATTTCGAGATTTCAACAGTGTCGAAGAAGACGAATTCTTAAAATAAAAAGTTGAAAATACAGAACTGTTAAAAATTTTGGAAAAGTTATTCCGTAATGTTCATTGTTCAAGGGAAATGTTAGTATTTGCAGTTATCGGCAATAATAATAATAATAATAATAATAAAAAAAACGAGTAATTTATTTTACCTTAGTGCGAGGTCTCAGTTTTCAGTTCCGATGTGATCTGCGCGCACGTGCAAAATGAGAAAAGGTCTTCTTATCATAACATGTCTAATACAGTTTAAGTGCGTGCTGCGCCAGCTTGATCGCTCATTATTATAGAAATGGGAAATATTCTCGTTCAAATCTCTAACTGACAATACTGTGACTGACAGTTTAGTCCGTAAGGTGCTCGTGTTCAAATCTCGCTTCAGCCTTTTTTCTTTTGCTCTCAGTATCCCTCTAAACAGACTGATACCTGGTTCTCCCTAACCAAGTTACTGGAAATTTTCAGGCAGCTATAGTTGTCTACGAAATATTTCATTTTGCGAGTAGACAAAGGGACCAATCTTTTATAGCTAAACTTAATCGGAGAAAATAAATTTTCGCTCGAAAAAAGAAGGGATCTATGGTAGTTCTTTCCGACCGATGGCAACGTAATCTTTTCAAATAATTTCCATCTATATAGATAAAATTTTCATCATATGAACATGAAAACGACGCAATATGTTAAAATGTAAAAATAATCAAAATTGAGCATTCATGCATAGGTAGTAAGAAAAAAAGTAACTTACTACTTATGAATGAAAAAGAGTAAAACCAATGAAACTTGACCACGGTGGGATTTGAACCTACTACGTTCCGGTCAGCGATCTAACGCTTTATTCCCTGGGCTAGCCGTCCAACTGCGAGAGAACGCCTTCGGTAAGAATTTGTGGCAGATGTTTGCCAAGGTAACCGCGGTTTCAAAAAGACTTTTCGTCTCGTCAGGTACCTGGGAACAATTTGAAAGATTTTCTGCATAGGCCTATATATTAGTCCTGACTGACGTGCTCGGTATGTTTTTGCCACTGACAAATTTTTAATTAAATGCAGTTGACCTCACAGTAGGGTCCTCTTTCGATAACCTTCGCGGTGACAAATGGCGGATAAACTTAACTAGTACCCATAACGCATTATGAACCACTATAAGAGAAATCGCTCTTTCAAATTTGAACATTCGTGAAGCATCGGAATCCAATCTGAAAACAACCTTTTAAATTGGGTTGTTCTATATGCCTGAATGTTCTTACCGAGAAAATGTTGTGGCCTCTGCTGCACAGTTCAAGAGCTATTGAGTGTCAATTGAAAATGTAATCCCTTTTTTTTTTTTTTCCGGAAAAGGGTAGTAAGCCACTGCTGTGTTATCTTTCAGTCTCCAGCCACTTGTGGTCTGTCTGCATATGTGAGTGTATATGTATCACGAGCTCCACAGGCTAAACTAGAAGTGGAGCAGTGTCAATACTACCAAAGATTTATTGATTTATTTCTAATATCTCCATATATGACTCGTAGGCTATTTTACATTGGAGATTAACAACAAGGATGAACAATGGGAAAGTAAATAGGACGGAAACGGACATGGCCTTCAAGTAAGGTATGATCCCCGCATTTGCCTGTTAGGATTTGGGAAAACTTCAGTTAGGATAGCCTGCTCCAGGAATGGAACCCCAAACATCCCGATAGCGAAGCCATCGGTAAGGCATTAAGCCACCCACGGCCGCTCTGTGTTCCGTTTCATATAGGTTTTGGTTCGCAAACTGTTAGTTATCGTTGACATGGGTAAATTCTGCGTGTTTTCTTTTGAGAGAATGAAGTCAAAGTATGATGAAATCAAACCCTGAAGAACACACGAGTCAAAGGTCGGCGCACCAGTCTTGTAAAGATTGTTACCTTTTCTCACGTATTTTTTATAATAAGATTACACTTAAATTATAAAAAATAAATGCGTATGTATGAGTAAATCTGCCTAAACTACGTTCCACAACAATTCTCCTCCTCATTGTGAGGTGTTCTGCTTTTCCACTGTGCATTCGAAGTTGGTCTAGCATCCATGTACTCTAGCACAGGAAGAAGCGGTCACTTATCAGGCGTTTACACTTTGCATACGGGCATGTTTACTGTTTTCTGCCTCGGCAGCTGATTGATTTTTGTGAGACAAGAAAGAAAGGAATGCAGCCCAAGGGAAGTGATTTCTTTTCATTCGCTTGGCAATAAAGACACTAAAATGAAGAGTAAAAAAACGAAGAGTAAAAAAACGTTTGGTAGCCGAAAAAGATACGATTTAGGAAAGGCTACAATGATGTGCCCCTGTCCCGGATATCCAGATCAGATTTTCAGGTAACCGGGTCAGAGTTTCGGGTATCCCTAATCCCTGGTAGTGAATGTATTAACATATATACAAAGGTTTATTTCAATGCATTTATAACACTGAAGATGCTCTAAACTAATTTTCGTAGATGCAATTAAAAAAAAAAACTAACAATATTCCTATTTCGTTGTCCAGGGACTGTATATGAGAATCTAATAAGAAACTTAATCCCACCAAATAAATGGCGTAAACGTTAATATCACGTAAGGAATACAGGCATATAGCTATTAGAGTAATTGTAATTTGCAGAAGACTGAGGCACAATGAGATTACTTTCAAGTGTTTCTACATGTTATTTCTGAGGTAACGCCATTGATTATTCCAATGTCGTTATGCTTATATTTTGCGCTCTATTTTACACAAACACTTTGGTTCCACATTACAAATTAACTGTATCTGCTCCGAATGCTAGATATGGAAGCAATTTATGATCAATCTAACGTGACGCCAGTTCCTTGACTTCACTATAATTATTGTTACAGGTCAAGGAATAGGAAAAGAAAATTGCGATTATTTCAGTTTTCAATTGCAAAGGAACGCGCTTTAGAAGAGCATCAACGGGGGCTCATTGTCCTCTCAGCCAAGGCCGCCAAAGCTCCCCTCCCCCAGAGGAAATACAGGTGAGTCGGGGAAGAGGGAAATACACGTGGGTACACCACATCCCACGTTTCACTGAACAAAGACCGCGTGTCCTCATTTCTTGCAAATACCATCTATATTGTATTCCACTTCCAACTAATTTTATATTCGGATAAACACCCTTGTCGAAGTTTTCCTTTCGGTATTGTGGACTCGTCACGCTTGTGATAAATCGGGGTTCATGGTCATCTGATCTCCTTGATATATTTTAGATTACGGTCGCCTAAAATTCCATCTGTTTTGATTTGAAACGAAAGGATATAATCAGTTCGGGTTGTGAAATTAAAAAAATATATATTGCTATGGACTAAAAATGCCATACACAAACAATGTTTAAAAGCGGAATATGTCAAGTTCTATCAACCGCTGCATGGAAATTCCACACAGCTAGATCGCAATTAATTTTTTATTTTTGCTCTTTCTTCACCTTTTGAAAGTGTAAATTTCTGTTTCCTTTTCAACGTTGCCATTTTTACAACTCTAAATTGGTTCACTATTAATTAGAACAGTCGTTTTCAACCATTCAATACCCACGGACCGGCAAACTACAGGGGAAAAGTTTCAAGAACCGGGAAGATACCAGTAAGTTAGAGGTTGATTTGACGTTCAGAACATTCAGATTCTAGTTGTTTTAAAAATAAATATCAACTTTAATCTCTATTTTGAACTTTAAAAATCTACAAAATAAGTTAAATAACTAACTATATTAATTTGCCGAGGGGCGGCACTATAGTTTCGCGGATCGCCGGTTGAAAATCACTGAATTAGAAGATAACAGCAAGGACACAGATATATTTCCTGAGATCATAGGTAGTACCATTGAGTATACATGGCCTAGGGTAGTACTATTAAGTTCATAGTAAATATTTTCTTTAAGCATAGTTCAACTGAAGTTCCCTGCTTGTGGTTATTCCAGTGGAAGTAAGAGTCTTATGTGATATGATTAGTTTATAAAATTAATGATCTTCCAAATACAGCTAGTACGAGTTTCATGCTCCTAGCAAATAAAGGGTACACAAGACTATTATATAGGTAAAATTCCTATACCTACTTTTCGATTTTTAGAATTACTAACAAGGCAGAAAACTTGTGAAGCTAAGAGACACACGAAGGGCTGAGTAATGTCTGACTGAACACAATGTGATATAACAAATAGTTCAAAATCTCTCCGTTTGGGGTCTGCCGAAACTTCACGTAACGATTTTTTATTCAAGTAACAACAAATCACAATATGAGGAAAGGAAGTTCAACCCCCCCTAGATTGTACGTTTGGGAAAGGTTAACGTATTTACAATTTTTGTTTCTGTAAGATTTTTATACTAGGGAAATAGTCTAATGG
The DNA here is from genome assembly GCA_022664845.1 of Lepisma saccharinum. Taxonomy (NCBI): domain Eukaryota; kingdom Metazoa; phylum Arthropoda; class Insecta; order Zygentoma; family Lepismatidae; genus Lepisma; species Lepisma saccharinum. The sequence continues at coordinate 6,786 of JAGDQP010066623.1, read as the reverse complement.
GGCTAAAAATTGTCTTAAAGGTGAATCTTCAAAACTGATACAATAATAAATTGTTCCTTTTTGTGTAGCCAAGGAACCTTTCACTCATTTCTGAAAAGATACAGAACTTGAACCTTGGTTGAATTAAATATTTTAGTTGAACTGCATTTTCCTACTGAAAATTCACTGTAGTAACGTTGTTTGTAGTTTGTGCGCACTTCTCAAACTACAACAAATTGTTAACATCACAGATATTCTTGGATCCAAATCTAAACGCCCTTGCTATCACATTTGAGATCTACATTGCACCCGGCCCATCTTCCTGTTAGTGTAATGCGATCCCAGTGTTAGACATACAACCAGTCACGTCTGAAAAGTTCTTGAGCAGCCTGCGTTACCAACTCAATCAAAGCTAGATTTCTTGTTTTCGTGAAATATTTTGTTAACATTAGCAGTAAATGCATCTCATCTTCAGAATCAACCATACGATGTGAATGGATGTCAACCCCAAAATGCTGGAATTCATTATACAAATCGCATGAGGTAAAAATTTGGTTGAATGTATTCATCGTACCTGAAAATCTAAGCACCGTGTCACCTCTTAAGAAATACATTTCTGTAATTCAAATACTAGGGCATATTATTTGGCGATTCTTTCCATTATTATTATTTCCTTCTATTTGAAAACAGTCATTTTAAAATGAACAAAATGCCGAGAAAAAGGGAAATATCTGAATATTGTGCAAAAATACTTTGATTTTCGTCGGCTACTGCTAGTGACGAACTGTTAATGTTGGGAAGCAGCCCTGGAGTTACACTATCGAAGATCATAGTGAGTAGCCGGGGAAGGAGCCGATATTCTGTGGACATCTGATTTGAGAACCTTATTGTTTTGAAGTTCTGTATACGTCTAATAAAATAAATTGTGTGCAATCTCTCTGTACCCAGGAAAACTCAGCATTCTCAAAGTGTAAGACGTATGAACACTGCTTCGATACTGAAAGGTCTCGTATAAGAGACTATCCTAATAAATGGCAATGGTATAAGATATCGCAGTTTTTATGGACTACAGGCAGTTTCTGGTTTAAATCGAATTTTACGATTACAGTAGATGAAAATCTGGCTATTATCCACATATCCTTACTCGATTCAGCTGTTAATGTACATTAGTTGACAAAACAGTTTGAGGTTATTCTTTTCCTTTGTTTTGTTTTAATGACTGCTCAAATTGCTCCATACTGCGCATGATGCAGCTTCCAGTTAGTTTCAGTTTAAAATTAAGAAGAATGCAACATAAAAAAAAGAAAAAAAAATAGCCTGCAAGTTACTGTGATACGCGTATATGAATTTCTAACAAAGAGTACGAAGTAACACTTTTGCGTATCCAGCTACGCGAAAGTGATAGATTGCTTTTCTCGTGTTCGTTTACAGTTTCTCTGATTAGGTTTATCTTATTTGATTTAGGTGTGGCCCAAAGTCATGGAAAGAAAACAATGTCGATAGGATATAACAGTTCAGCGAAACTGAATATTTAGACCTAACAGAGAACTGGGAATACTAAGAGCAAAGCATTTTCACATTGAAAAATGTCGTCCCACGATTCAAATATTCTTGAATTTAACAAATCTCATTTACTATAAGAGCACAAGAAAGTACTGCGTTGATACTAGGGATGGCCAGATTCGGATCTCAGAAGATCCGGATATCTCGTCCAGACTCAAAGACCCAGTATTCCGACTTCGTTATGATGATGAATCGGAAACTGCAATGCTGGGATGGTAAATTATGAAAGGTCCTGGCCAATACCTTCCCCATCCTCTGCCTACCGGTACCTCATCCCGGCCCGAGCAGAAATTGACAAAAGACCATAAAAAATGCCAATTTTATTCCATGTATGTATTTCATTCCATGTAACAATTTTAATGTGACATTTTTATTACTGTTTGTAAATAATGTTAATTTTATGACTGTTTGATATAAATGTGTTATCAATGTTAATGTTTCAGTGTAAGATGGCAGAACTACTGTATCTGAAACCATGTATAAATAAATAAATGTGAAACTCGAAAAATATTTTTATAGAGAGGCTTGTTTCCTTGTCCGAAGTTAGTCGATAGGAACTTTTTTTTTTTTACACGCTTTATATTAACTTGCTCTGTAATCATCTCTGGTACGAATCTTGTAAATGATTTTTAACTCTTCCCATCATCAATTTCTTTGAAATTTTGTACACTTGCTTGCTTCCGATGACAATACCATATTCAATCATTAGGTATACGACAAAATAATCCAGTTAACTAATTAAAATAATTCGAAATTATCCTTAAATGCACGCAACGCCGCAACTATTTTGTGAAATTTGGGTTGCCTATCTCGCAGGGAGTTCAATATTCATCTATTATACATAAAAAGTATTTTTAAAAAACACGCTTTTTTACGATGGACTAAAAAGTAAAATAAACTGAATTAATCTTATAAATCGGAAAATAAAAGCGTGGGTGCTCTTGCTTAAGAACACCCACGCTTCTATTTTCCGATTCATAAGATTAATTCAATTTATTGTTTTTTACTTTTTAGTCCATCTTAAAAAGCGTGTCCTTTAAAAATCCTTTAATTTTTAACGTTCAATTTTTCTAAAATAACCACGTCATAGTGCAAAGGGTATGAACACGCATGAATACAGTTGATTGGTGATGGGAGAGGGTGGGGTTAGAAGAGAAGGTACTGTCGATTATTTGCTTTCCTTTTGTCACTCCAATATAATTATGTATTAGTGGCTGAATATTGTATGACTGGTTTCAGCAGAGGCTCTAGTATTGCAATTCAGATACACCTCAGCCTGCCTGCCACCCACCCACCCCTCTCTCTCTCTCTGTTTCGTAACTTAACTGTTTATACATTAATCCACAATGGTAACATTCGTTCAACATCTACAACGTATTGGTAAGGTACAAAAGCTGGAGTATGTACCAGAATTTCACTTAGAACCAAAGATCAAGAAGAATGTTCCCAATTGTATTTCTGCTTTCCCGTTATCGCCAATACTTGGTGAACAATGATAATTTTTGTTCAGAAGCTGTGCTTGCACGTCAATCCCAAGCCAGATCTTCATTAGGCACACAGCGTCGTGTGCATATGAACTTCATTATCCATCAAACTATCCTTTCGACAAATGAAACACTTCTGCAAGGTAATATGATCAACTCTACAGTCTTGCGTAACCCATTCACGTGAAATGAGCACGGCTGCTCAATCTACACATGACCAAAACATTAATTCAAGTAACTACACCATTCCACATTCGCCATATTCTCCTAACCTGGCTCCCAACAGAGAGTCATTTAGTCACACCCTGCACGAAATCTTCCAAGAAGACTGCGCGATGAGAACTTCGCCAGATGACTTGTTCGTGGATCAAGATAAAACTTTTGCTTTCCCAAAAAGTTGGGAGAACGTAATTTACAAATACACAGTTGGAGTTTGCCGACCCCTCCTGTGTCAGCGGCACTAACTTTGGCACTAGACCAAAAATTTGACAAACGTAGGTCTCATATATACAGATGAAAAAAATCTGAAATGTGTTTAAAAAAGTTCTCATAATCATGCACGCCGCAAAATCTTAAAGGTCAGTTCAGCTTTCAAGAAACAAAATTGTTTTAGTCTGCTGGACTGATGGTTTAAATAAATTTCTTACGCCATGTCCTTTATTCACAAATGGAAGAGCTGCAGGGAAAATATGGTGATGCACACAATTCAGTATTTACCTTTCCAATAAGGAGTTATTTAATACACATGGTATATGTCCGCATGCCATTGCAAAGTCGACAGATTCGTAGCCCTATGAGTAGGGGCGAACTGGCTAATTGCCCAACGATTTTATCTCTGATAAAAGAAAAAGAAAATGCTTTTCCTTTGCAATGTGTGTCAATGAGTCATTTCCATTCAAAAAATGCATTGTTACGAGTATGAAACTTGAGCGACTCAAACTCTTGATTCATATTACAGACGTAGTGAACAGTTCGTGTGTCGGCTTTGTAACAGCAGTCAATGACCTTTTGTCTAATTTTGTTACATATAAACAAAGTATTAACAACAAGCATCTTACTGCTCGCTTAAGTTTTACCAATTTGTAGCGTGCTCCTACTGGAAAAAAATATCTTTGGCTAAAGGAGACGACCACAGTGGGCGTCATCTAAATATAACCTGTTTCGATAAGAACTTCCTAATTGACGTGAAGTCTCGACTGACGAGCTACACGGTGGGAACGTGGAGTGTTTAAACCTACGAAGGCTTATTGAAAAATGTTGAAGTACTTTTTAGAAAGAAAAACTACCACCATATATTGCATTAAATCATTTATGCACTGCCTGTATAATTACACTGAACTCTGGTTTACAAGCAAGCCTTCAAGTGACCAAATTCAGTTTTAAATTAAATGACATACAACAAAAAGTGTCCACTAAAACTTCTTTATTCAGCTGCTGGCTTTTTTTAAAAAAATCATGGTTTATAGGCATCTTAAGGCTCAGGTTGAGATAGAGTGGGGGAGAGTATGTTGGAAGGTAGTAGTGTCTCAAGGGCTATTAGTAGATAAAGCTATGGACAAGTGTTGTCGCATCTCTATAACTGACTCCTTATTTCGAAAATAAATCTATCCAATCATATAAATTTGACTTGCAACCATGCCGCAATTTAGAGAAAATATTGTCCTGAAATGAAAGCGGTATTTGCAAAAATATTTTTTCGTTGACAAAAAAAAAGTCCAAAAATCTACCAAGTCGTATAGTTCCCTCGTTTTAGCTCAGACATTTTTGTAAGGCAATGGGAATTATTCCCCCTAAATTTAATTTTTGGTAGATGTCACACACGGGATGAACATCTTCGCAAATTTGGGAAATGTTCTTTAAAGACCATACTTTTGTCCACAGCTGTACCATCCCGATACTTTGCCTGTTACGACAAGAATAACCTCTAGTCAGAATGGGCGCCAGGTGGGATGGTTTTCAGGACATTTCTATTGATCAAGTAACACTGTACCAACTGAGCTATGGTTGCTACCAACTCTGTGCTGGCGTTCGGTACGAAAAGTGTGTGAAGAGCTGAACTGTAACAAGGGCTGGTTCTTAGCGATTATTTACATTAACCAACCAGAAATATGCATACAAAGTACACTCAAAGCCCTTGACCAGCACACTAATATTATCTTTCTTTCTATTTAAAACATTTTGACTTTGCATTAAGTTAAAGTCTGACCGTTTGGTGCTGCTTGAATCTTTTAAAACTTATTTATCATGAGTAGTTCAAATATTTCATTATAGCACTTTGAAAAATTAAATTTTAAAATAGACTTAACAGTGAAAAATATGGTGCTAGGAAATGGGGATGCCAGAAATATTTTCCTACTATGCAGAAAAACATTTGTGTCAAGTTTCGTACGGATACGTCCAACGAAATGGAAACCATTAGCTTTTAACGGGTTGGCAACACAGACTTCGATTAACTTTATTTTGTATGAACCACTTTAATAGATTATAAATGCACAATGCTATGATAAAATACACTCTCATGCCCCAGGCTGGATTCGAACTCACGACATTCGAGCCGCTGACCATACGGCAACACTAACAATTCCGATGACCAGATTACCTCTACGACCTGTCCCAGTACCCAATGCATTGGTATAAATTAACTGTATGGGAGCCTTTTAAAAAAAATAATTTTAGAGTAGGTTGGCATCACTGACAATTGATGTGTATGGGGACGGGGACACCCACAGTATATTGAGGATACATCCAACGACAAGGAAACTATTTTTAAATATAGTTTGCAGCACTGACAACTATGGTAATCCGGACTACTGCGGCATGTCAAAGTAGATGAGCATGTATACAAAATTCGGTGAAAATCAATGAACGCGTGTAATTTGTATAAGGGGGACACGGACGTATTTTACGAACTTTCCTTTATATATGGGCGTAACAGAAGTTGGCCGACAAACTTAGTTATAATACATAAAAAAAAGTGGCCGGCGCAGGTGGGAATAACGCAGTTTCGAAGCTACAGGCTGCCAAGTGTGGGAAAATGAACTTTAGAACTTCCAAGTTTCTAATACCATCAACAGTAGAGCTTAGGAGGAAGTACGACATACTTTAAACCTGCTTTATACAAAAATTGTGCAATGGGCAGTCGATACATCCAACTTCTTTTCCCGGACATTAGAGTAAAGTTGCGTGGTTGCATCATGAACAGGAGTAAGAATTACACACGAAAAGTACTTGTGCTTTTTAAATTCGTGATTATTTTGACCCACCTTTACTCTAAAAGTCTGGGAATCCCCTATTTTCTGTGGGGAATTCCTTGTGCACCCATTCCACAGTTTTGAAACGTGCATTTTTAGATAGAGGCAGATTTAAATTCTTTGAGGGTACTGTGCTGCCTCAGTTCTAATGTTAATGATATTGGAACTCTGAAGTTCTGCAGTTTATTTTTGTAAGTTTTCTGCAGCCTGGAGATCCGTAACGAGGCGAAATCTTCACCCCAGTGACTTTTTTTTAATTATTATTATTTCTTTGATGTACTACTACCCTTTAAAGTTCGGTCGAATTTGTTACACCCCATGTAGTTCAGTTTCAGCTGCTTCCCATTACATTTTAAGATGCACATCTTGGTACAAAATTTGGTTTCGAAAATTTTTATCAGAACAAATTATGCACATTAAAATTAGATCTACCTTGCAAACCACGTACTGAACATATTACTTCATAATCTTGTGTGGCAATTGAAGATTTCAGATCAAAAACCAAGTCG
>JAGDQP010066620.1:0-11258 GCA_022664845.1 Lepisma saccharinum | reverse complement strand
CGTAGCCTAGTCGGTAGCGCGCTCGACTTCAATGCGAGCGGTCCCGGGTTCGATTCCCGATGGGGGCTCAAATATTTCGGTGTTGACCCAGCATCGTGAGGACAATTGGGGAGCTGCTGTGAATAAAAGACAGTGGCGATCACAGTGAGAGCTTCGGCTCTCCTCTCCCAACCCGTCTGGTCAGCGTGGGAGCAGTAGACCAACTCCTCCCTTCGGGGAGAGGCCTCATCCACTAGTGGATTGAATATGGCTGTGATTTATTATATATATATATATATATATATATATATATATATACACATACAATGAATTGACTCAATTATAATGAAAATAGAAGTTTGTTTTAAACTTTTAATGATTTCACAGGAAATCCTTGACAGAATAAGAAATAGAGTCAAGGGAGGGGTCCTCCACATCACCTGCCTTACCTACAGCACTGGTTATTCTTGTAAAACTACTTAAAAAAGGAGTGGCACTTATATAATTATTTGTTTGAAGTCTTCAAATATCTGGCAACTTCCCTGAAGTCAGCGCAAGTTTAATTGAGCTTAACAAACCAGCTTAGCACCTTTGTCATGGGGATATTTTGAAGAAAGTTGCAGGATAATCACACAAGAGAGAAATATTTTCAAAACATTTTAAACAAAGTTCCTGTGTTCTTAAATATACATTTTCAGATCATTTTTGAAGATATTTGCTGAAACATAGGCCAAAGGAACATATTTAGAAATGTATTCTTAAACAGTGTTGGTTGTATGAATATGCTTTTCGATATAGTCTGTACGGTTCAGTTGCGGAGAAGTTTTAAAAATATATCATTAATGGTTATAGTAATTATTTAAAAACATGTTTTGAAGATGATATTTACCTGCGGTGTGGATTCTTGATAAATAAGATTTCATAACTACTGTGTTCATAATTACACTAAAATCTCATTTATCGAGAACTCGTTTCTCCTGTACATCTTTTAACAAATGAGCACGTCTCCGCAGGGTAAATGTGAAGCATTGTACTGTATTAGCTCTCAGATTACTAAAATTAATTTCGTATTTTCTAAATAAACTACTTTGTAACTGTATTTTTGTACATGCAGACGCTTATATCACGAACAAATCGTAAATCTGCTTTATCCGGAACGGGTCCGGTACTATCAAGTCCGGATAAACGAGGCTTTAGTGTATTACTTTTAAGTGCATTTATTTTAGAAAAGTTATTTTTTGTCTCTTTCTGTCCTACTTCTTCTTTCTTTTGTACTGTTTGTATTTAGGTAGTATATAGTTACTTCATTCACATGTTTTTTTTTTCTATTCTCTGTTTCCTGATGCCTATCTCTTCTTCCCCTGCCCTCTCCTGCCTTATGTGTATAATACTTCTTGACGCTGCAAATATTCCACCAAACAAAAGATTGTGTTATTCGTATGTGAATCGTAAATGCTGCCAACTTTCACCTTCCTTCTTAACTTGTTGACGTAATAAGACGAGATGGATGCTAAATTAAGTAGTTTTTTTATTTTCCTTCAACTTCCTTCCTTGGGAAGATTTTACACCTTTCTGGATGTTATATTCAGGTAAATGTGAATTTTTCTTTTTTTTGTATTGATGAACCAGGAAAACGGCCGTTCTTAACGACCATGCGTGAAAATGTTTACTTTCCGAGATTACTCCTTTGTTTCCCTTTTTTTTCGCACTCGTTTTTAATTTTTAGGTTTTGCTGTTTACTCTCAATATATTCTCACCTCAGTTAAGTATTCGCTCGGATGTCGTGAGTTTACTTTGCCAGAGTTTCTAGTTATTGGTGTTCTCTTTATGTGTAGCTGTGTTTATATGTACTCTATATGTTTGTGTAGAAGAGGGACAGTGTTATAGAATGCAGATATCTCGATATAAGCACACATCTACGCAACTGAAATGGAATTCGTATGTATTTAAAGTCTTTGGTTACGATAATACTAGTTTTTTTTTGTTAATAAGATGTATAGTCGGATCCTAGTAATAAAACATTCAGGATATATACAGAAAAATATATTGTTATGTGAAGGGATTGTAAAATTTCATCCGTAGTCATGCTTGTACGTGAAATGGAATGTAAACCAGTACTAATAGTGAGTTTTTGTACTAGGTTAGCTCCAGTTTGTTTTACTTCAAGTAATCGTACTCGAATACTTCTCATGGTAATCGAATACTTTACTGTTGCTCTGTAACAACCGAACAGACTACTACATAATCCATAGGTAGTTGCGGTTACGGTTGCGGTTGCTATTGCGGTTAGGTTACCACAATAGTTGTGGACTAAATACGGACAAATTAGCTTAAAGTCTGTTTAATTCAATACAAAGAAACACCGAAAAATTACTTGCGACATCAGCATGAAGTACAGACTTAATACTAATCATAGGTAATTGTTTGCATTAGTAGTTTTTATATTGGCAAAGTCCGAAGATCATTTGGTCATTACTTTTCAATATATTGGTGTTCCATTACGAGTGTATATACTGCTGGAACATTGCTAGGCGATACTACAATTTAATACTGATGGAACACGGAAACCTTTATAAATCAAAGTGTATGATATGTATTGTGGAAATATATGGGTTTAAAATAATTAACAGTCATCAACTGATTGAATAGAAAGTACGGTTATTTACTTCATTTTTGCAAAGTACGGTACGAACACGGACAGAGTATTTAAAACGGTAACCCCACATACTCAATACGTAATGTCTATTTAAAAATATTCCAAAGCACTTTTCGAATCTATTTAGAATCCATATCCTACAAAAGCATATGAAGATCACAGGAAAAGAACATGCCTTGTCCATTTTAATAATTTTTCAAAAGAGTGTTTTAAAAGTCCACAATGTTAGCATTGGGTGTAGGCCCTACTTGCACATCAAATAAAGATTTGGTTGTAATAGACGGACTATGCATATTCTCTTCATGCATGATAATTTGTTAGAAAGGTCTTTCAAAGAGCAATCAGGTGGGCTTATTATATCAGTTTAGCCAAAAATGCGTAAACCACTTTCTTTTCCTGTGGTCTTCGTATGTGAATCTAAACACTTGTTAGTTTCACATTATTTATATATGCTGTTAGATTCTTAGCATTTGATCAGTTAGTTAAATAATTATTGGCATAATCTTCAAATAGGAGTGAAAACTATATTTCTGTTTCTGCAAACTTCTAAATTATAGACAGTTACAGATACTGATCACAGTACCTGAGGTATTTTGAAGGCACTCAGTAGGATCATTCCTAGGAAGGTGTGGAATTTTTTTGAAGACCTAACGGGCAATATCACTAGCACAGTTCCTATAACAATAATAATAATAATAATAATGAAATCTCTTTGCTAAGCGAGATATGTTTAGCCTGTTCTACTAGTTAACCCTTGTCATAAATCACAAATAATACTTCAAAAGCACCGAAATAGTTTAATCATAATAGGATTACAAAAGATCACTGTCGCAAACATTTAATTACTTCGTCTATTTTTGTCAAAATATAACTTTCAGTTCAATAAATGCAGAAGAAAGAAGAACCGTATTGTACCTTTAGAAAATTGTTTTAAAAATAGAAATTGCAAAAATTTTAAGATTAAATACAATTATATTTTGTCCTTCAGATAGGATAATACCTGCATTTCCGCCACATTCTCTGTCAATGAAGGAATTTCTGACGACAGCTTTAAATTTACTTACTTACTTACTCTATGGTTTACGTAACTCGCAAGTTCATTGCCGCAGTAATAAACGTTCGCCATAATATTCTATCCTGGGCAAGATCAAGTCAATTTTCATCATAAATACCTACTTCTCGAAGATCCCTTCTAATATTGTACTCCCAACGACGTCTCGGTTTTGCTAACGTCCTCTTTTCCTCCGGCTTTCCAACCACGATGGAATATAATCTTCGCTCTACCCCCATCCTAGCTACACGGCCTGCCCATCTTAGACGTCGCGATTTCATTATTCTTACAATATCGGGTGAGGCGAACAGTCCGTGGAGTTCTTCATTACGTAGTCTCCTCCATTCTCCAGTGAACTCAGCCCATTTCGGCCCGTATATCTTTCTCAAGACCTTATTTTCAAACACTCGTACTTTATGTTCTTCTGCTAGGGTCGCACTCCAACTTTCGCAACCGTAAAGTATTACCGACTGAATAACCGTTCTGTATATTTTCAGTTTCAATTTTCTTGATATTAATCACAAGGTTAAGAGGTTCTGGAGTGAATAGAAACATGCGTTTCCCGACACTAAGTGACTTTTTATTTCTTCTGTGACCTCGTTTTTGCTTGTTATATATACTGCAAATATTTAAATTTATTTACTTTTTCTATGTTCTCATTTTAAATTGTTATGTATCTATTTCCGTTATTCCCTGTGTTTCGACTAATCATGTACTTAGTTTTCTCTATGTTTACCTGAAAACTATCTCATCGGATGCTTCTACTAAGACCTCGGTGTTACTTTGTAGTGCATCTATATCGTACGCTATTAAATATATATCATCCGCGTACACGAACAGTCGGTTAAAGCCATTCAATGTTAGTCCTTTTTTGTCCTCTTTTATTTTATTTTTAAAATCGCTTATTCTAACGCCAAGTTAAACAGTAGTGGTGACAAGGTATGACAAAACTAAAAATTCGAAAAAAAAAATCGTCAGTTAAAAGGGAGTTTGCCATTTTTTGTTTTACTCTGATTGGATTAATACTCGACTTTATTTAGTGTTTCTTAATCACCAACAAGTGAGCAGGTAATTTTAAAAATCTTTTAATATCAACTTACCAGCCTAACACTAGAAACATTTTTTTTTTAAACAAAGCTCTCTCGTTGAGAAATTCATATTTTTACTGTTAACAGAAGCACCTAAGAAAGTACTTTGTTTTTAAAAACTGCAAATAAGTACCTGTTTACGGGAGTTTCTATTCCGAAAGTTAGAAGTTCTACTTCATCTATATGTCGGTTCTACCTATCATATTAGACAAAGAACATAGAAAGAGATCTGTTTGAAACGTTTACCCAACGTTTACATACCTAAAACACTCCTAAGTCTTAAGTCTATTACCACACATTCATCGAAGTTTCTATTAGCGTAGGTCATAAACAAAGAATTTGAGGATGGAAGATCTTGTCAATTAGGGCTTTAGTTCCTGGAAAATATTAGGTTTGAGTTGAGGGCGACTGATCTGCTATACTTTAATTAATGTTGTAATAATATTATTATTGTATCGGGGTTCTTCCAAGACTTCATTGTTTAATTTTGAGGGTTTGAAAGCATGTAAGGTTAGTAAATCCACCGCAACTGGTAAATGTATCATTGGAACTAGTCTGACTGTATTAGAAAATTGGGAAATACTTGAGTTATGTTAGAAACAAATCAAAAATCTTTTGTCAGTATGATCACTGATAAGCATCTGCCTCCATCAGATCATTTACTGCAACGTTCAGCTGCCTTCTCGCTCTTTGCTTTGTATGGGAGTACAATGTTTCTGTCTTTCTGTTGTAAATGAGCTGCATTTGTTCTTTTTCTTGTTTCCTTCAACCATGCAAATTCGATCTACAAATTCTGCGCAAACAACGTCAACATTCATTTTATTTCCTTCTCTTTATTGCGGCTATTGGTTATAATTCAGTGTGATCAACACAGGATAGTAGGTTCATTTAAGTGTGACTTCAGACCCAGTTTAAATGAGATTGAATTAAATCGGTTTAGATACGTTTGCCTAAATGTCTATTGTTGGTTCTAGAAACTCTTTCTCACATTCTGACATTTTTTTTTAAAGATTCAAAGCGATTTTAAAAGCTTTATATTTAACATTAGTCTAGATATGCTTAAGAATAAAGACAACAACATGTATAAGCTTGCGATATGAAAACTAGGAGGAAAATTGAACTCTGTGTGGAAACTGTAAAGTGTAGAGTGGAGTTAATCTAAACCGACCACGGATACTATCGTGAAGTCCGCACCGAAAGCAGAAATATTTGGATTTATTTGAAAGATAACATCACGCTATACAAAATACGTTAAAATTAGCTACACTATTACAGATATAACGGTGAAATTTAAGTCAATCTGAAAAATGAAAATTTTGGTTTCCTCACATATCCCACGAATTTCGGCGTTCGAAACATTAGATTGCGCCACGATCATTACGTGAGATGAACCTGCGCGGATTCAATTCTACATAGCAGGAGAGATGAGAATTTAGTATTAAACGAAAAAAAAAAAAAAAAAACTGGCCATGTTGAGTTACAGCTGATTTCTTACGCTTCCTCACTGTTGTTGGATTTTTCAGAATTTGCTTTGATATGATATCGCCATCGTTGAGTGGATGTGTAAATAATGTACAGTCGCTAGACGAAACTACATATATGTATATATACAGTGTGTAACAGAATCGGCCGACAAATTTGGAGGAAAAAATAAAGAAAAAAGTCTTAGTGACCAGAGTGAAAATTCCGCCGTATTTTGGAGATGCAGGCATGGGAAAATGATTTTTTAAACTTCAAATTTACAATCCCACTAACAATAGAGCTGATGTGGTATGGTATCGTCAACTTTCCAACAAGTAACAATAGTTAGCCAGCGGCAAGGCAATATCTCAAACAGATTTCATATACCAAACGATTTCGTAAAAATATTCATAGTTGTATAACAAACAAGGGTAGAATTACATACATTCAGTGAATGTTTAGTTTGTTTGTCATCAGCGAAAGAGAACGTCGTTCCCGGTTGGATAATTGTGATTGCGTGTATGATCTTTACTCATACAGAAAGTCGTGAAATTCATGCTCATTTAGACCTACATTTGGTTTAGGGACCTGCTGGAAATCCCCTATCTCGCTTGGGAAATCCCTTGCACATCCACTGCACAATTTCGGAATACGCATTTTTAGATAGAGCAGGTTTGAAATCTCTGATGATGCCATGTCGTCTCAGCTCTACTGTTATTCGTATTGGAAATATGAAATTCTAAAGTTCGGAAGCCTCTAGTTCCGAAAAGCGGCGGAATTTACTACACTTTGGTGGCTAAGAGCTTTTCTTGATTTTGTTTCTTTACTATCATTCCTCCAAATTTGTAGGTCGATGTTATTTTTATAATATTTGCTATATTGAGATAATGCAATACAAGGTTATGTATACTAAACTTACTCCCATAAGAACGTGGCCGGTGAGTTCGTTTCTTTAGCTCGACGTATTGAAGCAAAGAGTACACATGAACAATCAATGACTAGGGCTGTCAACATTATCCGGATAATTATTCATCCGGATATTGTTCGAATAATTATCCGGATAATTTAATTATTCGAATCCGAATATTCGGATATCCGAATAATCGGATATCCGAACAATGGAGAAACGGATATCCGATTAATCGATTATCCGAAAAACGAACAAACGGATATCCGATTAATCGATTATCCGAAAAACGAACAAACGGATATCCGTTTATTCGATTATCCGAAAAACGAACAAACGGATATCTGATTATCCGTAAAAACGAATATCCGCATAATCGGTATGCGAAGAACAAACAAATGAATTTCCGAATAATTGTTGTTCGAAGAACGATGAAACTGATAGAGGGATGAAATTCGGGCAGTATGGACCTCCATTTTTATTTCAAGACATAATCATCTTCCTATAACAATTTGCTGAACATTTTTAGTTTTGTAATTTTAAGCTTCAGCATTTAGTTTAAAGTGTTGTGAAGCTTTATGCGCCCGCTCCGTCCGTCTGCCAGTCTATCGACAAGTTTCAATTCAGATACTACTAGGGCTGGAAAGGTGGTTGAGGTGTCGTTGGAAAGTTCTCGGTGAGGCTAGCTCAGTTCGTATCATTTATCCAAATGGCAGATGTGGTGCCGGGGATACTGGCGTTGGATATGTATCTTTGCTAATACTAGGAAGATGTTTGAGGTGGCGTTGGAAAGGTCTCGGCAACACAACTGATATCTTTGGAACTACTAGGGCTAGGATGGTGATTGAAGTATCATTGGAAAGGGCTCGAAAAGACGAGTTCAAACGTCAAACGTATCATTGATCCAGATTGCAGGGGCGAATCCCGAGTTTCGGAGAGGGGGAATGTTGAACTTTGGAACTACTAGGGCTAGGAAAGTGGTTGAAGTGTCGGTGCAAAAGTCTCGGCAACATGAGTTTAAATGCGTATCTTTTATCCAGATTGCAGGGGAGGATTTGTATTGTAACTTTGGAACTACAAGGACTAAGAAAGCCGATGAGGTATCGTTGGAAAGGTTTTGGCAACACGAATTAAACCCCGAATCATTTCTCCAGATAGAAGACAGTTCCTGAGATTGGGGGGGGATTTTCAACTTTAGAACTACTGGGCTAGGAAGGTAGTTGATTTGTCGTTGAAAAATCTCGCCACGATTTTTCGAACGGAACATTGATTATATAAATATTTAAATAGGATGCTCACTACTGAAGCTTGGTGATAGCTTATGTACACAGTCCCCCGACTGGACTCGGCCTCACTTGTTTATTTCTACTCATAAATTTGCTAATTTCACTAAAAACACCGTAGAATTTTGACCGTGAACTCAAGAATTTTGGCATTATCACTCAAGAAATTTAGTGACTTGTATTAAGAAAATTAGGCCTAAACTAATGTCTACTCAAGATTCAGGGTCTATACTTATAAAAGTTATAATTTATTTTTAACTCGCTTTTAGACTAATTAGGCATCTGACTGAAACGGGGCATTCTTAAATGTCATTATAGTACATGAAGATGTAAAAGTTTCTACCTTTCAATATTTTTCTGGAAAATTCAAGGTACGGTAGCTCTCCAAACAAATACATTTTTTATCGTTTCTCTTAGTTAATCAGTCAAACCAGACAAATATCAGTATGATACCTTCAACTTAGGCCCTGGTCAACTTCATTCCTTCATCCTTTCCCTACCCTATCCCGGCATGAGTCAGAGATGCGTAAAGGTCAGTGATAAAATTAATGCGAATAACATAAAAGATGTGAAATGAAGAAATGTACGAGTATTGGCGAAAGATGAACAATGCTGGAGACAATCAAGAAGAGAAAGAGAAATTGGTTAGGACATTGGCTGCGCATAGATTGCATACTAAGGTGCGGTTAAGGAAGAGAGAGGAAGACGAAGTCCAATCCAACTGCTTGGCACTATTAAGGAAGATAAATCGTATGTTGAGATTAACTTAAAGTGCTCCAAACTATTTAGTCTTTTATTGAAGCTCTGGATGTAAGAAGGAAGGGACATTTTTTCCGGAACACAACCGCTTGGGAGATGGGAGTCTTGGGACTGCGAGAATCTCGATTTCGCTATCGCTACCACTTTTACATAGAACCATTTAGTTCCTCAGAGGAAATAGATTCCCTGTTATTTTGAATTTATTTTAAGGTCTTTAGGCAACTGTGACTTAAGCCGAGATCCCCTGTTAAGTATGAGAGCTAGTGTACTTACTACTAAAATAATTCATTGTTTTATTTTGTTTTCATGTAAGACAAAAACTGGTATTGAATAAAATGTATTCGTTTTCCTTTTTCAAAAGTGGAGCAACAAATATCACGCGCGATACTTCGTATAATTTATTCCCTCCTTGAATACATTATCGCTTCCGATTACTTTTTGAACACTTTTTGCACTATTTCTGGCCCAAGTTAAAATATATTAGGTTTGGTAGCTTAAAACACAAGCTACGAACTTGGCGAAAGCGAGGATAGAACACCTATGCTATGTTCGTATGAGTGGTAGGGCTGGTAGCATATTGCTTTTACCAACCAAGCTATGAAGACCATTTTTCATGTTCATTTCTGTGTACACTAAGATTCATAAAAAATAGGCGATGGAAAAGTTTGAATTTCCGAAAGTTGCACAATCTCATAACACACGCGGCGGCAAGCACAAAATATGGAATGTTGAATATAGGCACGGTATTGACATTGTGTATTTTATACAAGAAGTGTTTCAAAAATTGCCCAGAGAATCGAAGTGGGCACGGTCTTATTAAGTACGCGTTGTGTTGTTGATGACAAATGTCGTCGCGACTTAGGATATCTTTTCATGCATGCGACATTTGTCGTTCCTCAAAAAAAGTTGTACCAGTGTTGTCAGTGTCACTTCGGAGACGATGCGTGATCTATTTTGTGTATCGACAGTTCGACAGATTTTGACTTCTAACTCTGAGAGCAGTGATATAACATATTGTCATAAATATTTCAATTTCTTTCTGGACACCTTCCTAAGACTCGAAATCGATGAACTAATTGACCGACCGTAGTGAGGTCTGCTAGTTGACTCAATTGGCATTTGTGCTGTCTGTCTCTGTGTGTGTCTGTATGTCTCAAAATATAATTGCCGAACGCGTGAACCAATTTGAAACTTTCATATACTGTTTATTTGCTCAAAGGACAGGTCAAGTTCGTTGGGGAAGAAACTCGGACAACGGGGAAAGGCGTTAAAACGCCCGCTAAAAATACAAACAAAGATAAAAATGAAGAAAAGTATTATTAAATGGACTGTTTTCTGTTATTTATTAGAAGTTAGCACGGATACAGCAAACGCCATTTTACACCGTTCTTGTAACATACAATAAACAATAACAACAATAATAAAAATAATATAACAACAAGGACTTATACAATAGGATTTTTTTTTTCATTCATTCATTCTAGATTCATATAACAAGCCCTTAAAAATTTACTTTTACTGAAGCAGAGATCTGGTGGCAAAGGAAGAGTATTATAAATATGTGAAAATCTATATACAAGAGATCGCTGGACCAAACACAATCTCGGTTTTGAGAGATAGAAATGATGTTGTGAACGAGAATTTTGTCTGGATACTCTTAGGTTAAAAAGTGGAAGAAGGTCGTTTGTCCTGAGTGTGCCTTGCATTATTTTAGAAAGAAATTTTAAGTCATTTAGTTTTCTTAGTGTGTCTATGTTTTTTTAAGTCAAGAGAATTCAAAATGTCTACGTCAGATTTGTGTTGGAGGTTGGGTACCCTGTGTTGTACAGTGCGGATAAAGAAATTTTGGACTTTGTGCAATTTAGATAAGTTGGTTTCACAAGCCATAGACCAGATAGATGAACAGTATTCAATAATAGGAAGTACACAAGTGAGAAAATATGACCGAAGACTCTGAAATCTTTAATATCGGTAAACTTGTAGAGAAGTCCAAGAAGTTTGAGTGCTTTAGAAGTTACGAATTCAATGTGAGGAGTAAAATTGAGTTTTTCATCAATATGATAAGAGCTTTATA
>JAGDQP010066619.1:0-11258 GCA_022664845.1 Lepisma saccharinum | reverse complement strand
CACTAAAGAATTATAAGAATGATCAGGACGATTCACGTAGTAAGTTCCAGAAGACACTTCGTTTGTAACACAAAACACACTTCCTTCCGACAGTCAGTTACCGTTTATTTAATTTACAAGTCACTTGACTACACACTACACAGCTGGGAGAAGTTCAACAGGCATTCAGACAAGCAGAAAGATACAATTTGGTTCGTTTCGTTTGTTTAGGCTTAACGTCCGAATGTAACAGCAAGGTTATGAAGGACAAGACCTACTGCTTACAGTGACCTTCTAACCACTACTCGGTTTGCGCTTTAGAGAAATTATGTGGCCTCATTGAGAATCGAACCCGGGACCCCTTGGCGGCGTCGGGAAGTGGCGCCCCCATCGCCCAGTCAGTTTTACTGGCTGCAATCAGCCCTGGCAGCTGCTAACATCGTTGCTGCCTATGGAAAATCCAACAGCAGGGCCAGAGTGCTTTGTAACCATTTACGTGATGCTACCCCGGTAGAAGGAAGCACTTTTACGTATAACGCAATAGAAGTTCGAATTAACTAAGCACTGTAACGAAATAAGTGAAATAATTGATAAAGATGACGATGAGGGTAGTGCGGGCCGTAGGTTGAAAATATCTGCACGATAATGGACCGTATGGGCACCTATGCGTGTTGTAATAAACATAGTTAACGTATTTGTAAAGAATACCTAGTATACTTCACTTATGAAGATTATCACTATGTCTCTGCACTCTATCTGATCAAGCTTGAGTGGATCGAACGAAATATTGTTGCTTCTTCTATATTACATACGCTCTTATTCGAATATATTGATACAAAAGAAAGAAAATACGTTGAGTTCAAAGCTTTATTGTTCCACCAGCTTGATAATTGTGTTATCCACTCAATAACAATGCGTGGACACACCACAACGCAATGATACAAACAGTTTAGAAATTTGAAACTTGTGGAACGTCGTCTCAACAAACTAATCCACATGAAAGAAATACACGGAATTATGGGATTCACAATGTTTCTATCTAATGGTTGGATAATATGGTTTTATTTAATACAGTAGTTGGTGATGTTGCGACAACAAGATAGGTTTAGAAATAATTTGCGTAACAGCCCTACACTAAATGGGGACACGCGCAGATATAAAGCATTACACAGATAGCATGTAATATAACAGCTAACAGATAGCATACAACATTAATATTAGCAATATTCACAGCAAAGACTACTACTACTATCTACGAACGTCTTTTGAACTAAAATATCACTGCCACACTTTAGTGAAATGTTAAAATGTACTTTATGCTTATTTCTGTGCTATAAATTATATGGCTTTTTTTTTATCGGTGTCAACAGCAGTAATTATATTTCAAATTTAATTAACACACAGGTTGATACGTTTTGCAGAAGCTTGTAAACAAACAAAGTTGGTTTAATCAACGAGTGTATCTAGCGAAAACAAACTCTTCGTACTATATTATGTCAATATATATATATAAATTTCTTTATCTCAACCACAAAGAGGATGTCATCGAGCACGCCCTCATTTGCTGTCGTTTACGATACTGTAACTCACAGTTGATAATGGATTTTTACTTTTACTTTACTTTAAATACTATTTAGTTGCCACTTCTTCTGTTATAAATCAATGTATATGATTTTTTTTTTTAAATCTAGTGCGTATAGCACCCTACTCAATAAGTACGTGGCTTGTTCAGACGAGAGCCGAATACATTTTTACTATGTGCGCGTTGCTGACATATAAATATCTTTCAACTACACCTATTTTCAAAATGATAGGTTACAAATTCAAGATTTTAACCATCAAAATATCAGCACTTGTCGACATTCCTGGCCAGTATTAGTCATCAAGGTTTGACGTACTAATGATCACTACTCAAAATAGCTAGCTTTCTCCTTAATAAATATTCTTTTAGTGCATGCAACTATGGTAAATTGACGTATATTGTCCACCACTACACAAGACTGCTGTCGCTATGACACTCGTTTGCCAGTCTGGTCAGACACTGGTACCGGTACTCAGACTCGGAACGAAAGTATGTTGCGATGATTATAGTTTTGATCAACTTCAAGGATAATTTGTTTCCGATATTCCTGTGCATCCAACAGGTTATCAGGACGAATATAAACAATAATTACTTACAGATTGATCCATCCGCTCACGTGACACCAGAACGTCAAAGCATACCAAGGGCCGGCATCTTCCAGCACCTTCCGCCGCCCTACGACAATCAACTTTTTGTCGTTGTGTATGCATCTTGGAGGCAAGTTTCATATGAAAACTCTTCATCACACCTTCCGGCTACTAACACATCACATATGTGCGGCGAACGATATAAAAACAACAAAAATTGCAAAAATTTTATGCCCCTTCACATTAGTACGCAGTTCTTTCTCTTTGTCCAGAATCGATCTGAAGCAATCGATCTGCTACTTCCGCTCGATAGCATCGTTGTCCATGATGACGTCATCATGAGAACTAAATTAATTCTTACACATCCAGTTCTCAACACAGCCACCGGCTGTCTTCACAGGGAGTGCGTAGTAACAGACTTACATTACGGCTTACACTTGGTTAACCCAACACAGGAAGTGAGATGGCACAGGGAATATCATATAACGGGCGTACCCGGTTATAGCTTCTCTGTTGAGAATTTTTACTTCCCACTAGCGTAGGGGCTTGGCGACCTCATCGCAGGTTTACGGACCGCAACGTGATGGATGCATGCATCATCACATAGCAGGAGCAGCAGACCATCGCTGCTCGTATACAGCGTAGGGAATTGGCGACCCCATCGTCCAGCCGGCTTATGCTGGTTGCAATCAGCAACAAATGGCGTAGGGAATTTGCGACCCCATCGTCCAGCCGGCTTTTGCTATCTGCAATCAGCCCTCGCAGCTAAACACCTACGCTGCTTGAAAGGAGGACCAGCAGAGAGGAGTTTCATTTACGTTCACCTCATTTTTCATCCATTGATAACTCATTATTTCATCTCCTCTTGTGCTGCGAATTGCACCTCCACGCAATGCTCAAGGATGTGACAGGATGTACTTTCATTGACGCTGGCCCCTGGGACCCGAGGAAAGGGGGCGGAACCATTGGATAGCGCCTAGTTCTTAACAGCAGATTCTTGGATTGTCTAGCTCGTTGAGACTGGGAAGTGCGCCATTGGGAAGCTCTTCGGACCTTTGGTCTCGCCAACACTCGGGGGAGTGGGTGTCCCAAGTATCCATCAGTCCGGAGTGCAAGTGATTTCGACGCCAAGATATTGGACTTCGCCTCGATTTCCAGCTTGCTGACAAGGGTGATGAGGGTAGTACCCGGCAGCCTCGTTGGCTCCTCCGAACGAAGACGGAGAAGTGTGGACATTTACGGCTTTCATTCATCATGGCTCCACCACATCCTAATAAGTCGCCTTCGCAGAAAGAAAGAAAGAGACAGAGCAAAGAGAACGTCACTGATGTTAGTAAGAAGGCGCATACAGCTACTGAATCTACTAGTGACAAAGAAGAGAAAATTGAAGTAGAGGAACAGACAAGTATCGTACCGAATATCACACGATATCTTGTGATTAAAGTTAAGAATGAGACAGAAAATCCTGGCGGTTTGAAGGGATTATTCCCTTTCATTATACAAAGGCAACTTGCTCATGTTGCCGGCGAACTCAAACATGTTAAAAAGCTTCGCAACGGCACACTCTTAGTGGAGACGTCTAGCGATAAACAAACCACTAACCTCCTGAAATTGAAGTCAATAGGACACTTTCAAGTCCAAGTTGAACCACACCGTCAACTGAACTTTACTCAGGGTGTAATTTCTTGTTGGGATTTGCAAGATGTCCCTGAAGAGGAGATTAATAATGAACTTGCCAGCCAAGATGTCGTCAATGTTCGTCGAATTCAAGCAAGAAAGAGTGGCGAACTCCAACCCACGAGCTCGCTAATTTTGACGTTTGCCACCCCACAGCTTCCCAGGGACGTGAAGGCAGCTTTCTATTGCTTACCTGTCCGTCCCTATATACTGAGTCCGCTCCGCTGTCTTAAATGTCAGCACTATGGACACACCAGCACGTCGTGTAAGGCGACCTCTGTTGTATGTGCAATATGCGGTACCAGTAGCCATGGTGCGGATCCTTGCACATCACTGAAACCTCAGTGTGTTAACTGCAAGGGTGATGACACGGCCTGGTCGCGTGACTGTCCGGTTTTTAAAGAGGAAAAGCGAATTAGAGAGGTGATGGTGATAGAGAAAATATCTGCAGGTGATGCTAAACGTCGATTACGAGAGTCTCAGCGCACCCTTCCGTCTGGTGCGTTTTCACATGTTGTAGCCAGACTAGCAGTTAAAACTGTCTCTGTTGGTACCCAGACAGTTAATGTATCAACACAAACAGAGTCTGATGTGCATGTAGACCCTCCGAAGCCGCCCAAAGGATCGGAGACTCCTCGCAATATGCCGACGCAGAGTCAGGGACAAAAAACACCTTTGCAGAGCTCTAGAACTCCACGGGTTAAGACTACTTTTAGTCCCTATAAAGTCTCGAAATTAGTTCGAACTTCGCCTCTCGCTACAAGCATTAAGAGTCTGACGAACGTTTTGTCTGCTCAATTTGCTCAGGAAGAGTCTGCACATACTATCGATGAACCAAGTTCATCTTTGGCTTCAGACATGATTCAGGACCACCTGATGGATATGGATTTTAATCTCGTGGGAAGGAAAGGGAAACCTAGGTATAAACCTAAACTTAAACGGTAATATTTTAATTGTTTTTGCAGAGAGTTTTATGATTTCCGTTTATTTTATATGATTATGCTCCTTAGCTGTTATGTTTTATAGTGTATTTTTGTTTTATCTTGTGAAGGCCCATTTACAGGCTTCCTTGTTATATTGGCCATTTACACCAGTAGGCTGATTGTGAAGACCTTTTACATCTTCATCTTTTATCTTTTTTTTTATTATTTTAATTAACAGCTAAATTTTGACATGACCAAGATAAGAGGTTCCCCTGTATCGGGACGGGCGTGAGCCATAGTGCTGTTACCGCACATAAAATTCATTTTATCTTATTCTACCGGGACCCCTTGATTACAAGGCGAAAGTGATATAAAATTAATGCAGATGGTTTAATATGTGGAATCGTCCCCATGAAGTTCACACTTTTTGTGACTTTTATATATATATATATATATATATACCAGCCAACCTTGTCGACGACTTGACAATTTTCTGTAAGTTCGGGAATGTCAATCTTTTTGGTCAAGTTTTGGTATCTCCTTGAATAGCGACACTACACTAGATGTGTTTTTTGACCCGCATAAACAGTGCATGCCCATTCTGTCGCAATCGCGAACTTCATTTGTTACTGAGTAACGAATGATTCATGTTTGTTGTTTTTATGTTACGTTAGCTTGATCTTCTAACAGAAAGCTAGAGCTTTGGCTTAACAATCGGAAGGTCCCGAAAGATCCCAGCGGTCGCCTGCCCTGGTTAAGTATTTTCCAGGGTTTTCTCTCAGTCACACCAGGCCAATGCCGGCATGGTACATAGTAAATAGACCCTGGCCAATCTTCCAGCGTCCTCTGCCCCACCCTATCCCGTCCTGAGATGCCAAAAGTATATAAATCAATTCAAGTTCTAGAAGTGGATTTTTTTCGTGATTTAGTCATCTCAGTTATGTTACTAACCGTGTTATGTCATTCTAAAAGGCGCTCATTGTGTCTAAATTCAAGTACCGAGCTGCCGTAGCTCAGTTGGTGGAGTGTTCACTTCGAAGTCTGGAAGTCCTGTGTTTGATCCCAATTGCCAACCATCCTAACAGGCTTTTTCAGGGTCTTTCTAAGTTACACCAGACAAATGCTGTGATGGTACTTGCAACAGGCTCTAGCCGACTCTTTCCAGCGTTCTTTTTCCTATCCTATACGTCATGAGCCATTGACGCCTGAAGGTTATAAGTACAATCCAACTTTTAAACTTAACTGGCGTTTTAAAATATGTGTCTCCGCGCAAGGATAAGTTTTCGTTTGCTGAACAGTGTAGGTCTACATATTATTTCAGTGGAGCGTATCGTTTCTGTGTAGATACTGAGGAGTCTATATTCACCATATACAATGTGCTTAGTTGCCTTATGATGTGATCTTTGCCTATGCATGCAGAACCAGATACACTGAGATAAACTTATTTGGTCGTCCTTTTATTCATGTTAATGAGTTCAGTCTTTTGGATACGCGTTTGTGATCCTGTATTTATTTGTTTAGTGACACCATATTTCATTCCCCATCCCCCCGTGGTCCTGACCGATACCCTCCCCTATATGTAGGTATAGATATATAAGATGGCAAAAAAGTAGAAACAAAATACAAAGGCAGACCTACACGATCAACACAAAAACAATAGAAAAGTGGTAACATTTCGCAAAAGCCTGTTCACATGGTAGGAGAGAAACTGGACACAGAGGATTGGTGCTAAGGCGTCGCCATGTTCCCTGCTGATGAGTGCGTGGCCAGGTTATGGAGGCGGGGAAATGATTAAAGGGCCGGAGAAAACACCAAATGGAGAAGGAAGTTTGGAGGTTACTAGGAGTAGGTGAGAAGCTTCCTAAAGGAATAAAAGGGTAAAGAATCAGAGGGGGGAGGAAAATAATATTAATAAAGAAGATAATAATGAACGTGGGGAAAGGAGAAAAAAGAAGATAAAAGTGAAAATAGAGAATGGAAGAAGGAAGCACCGAAAAAGAGAAAGAAGATAGAAACTGCGCAGCAGATAATTACATGCAGTTAAGGCCGGGTTCATGATTGGCGGAGAGGATGGAGATGTTCGTCTGCTGAGAACTGAGGCTACTGAAATAATTTCGAATTAAGTCGTCAGAGGAGCAGATGCGGGAGTCCCGGACAGCAAGAGCGTATGGGAGAGAGTGTTTGGTATGGGTTGATTGTTCTTGAGGTATCTAATTCTGTCCTTTTGCACCTTTCTTTACGCTCTTCCTCCCTCGCCTGTAAAACACTGACTTGCGCTTTAGAATACTTTACTATAAACACACAGTTATCACTAGGGCTATCACTTTGCATATGCAAGTGCATATTTCAACGACTTCTGTGGAAAATGCATGTTACATATTCAAGTGCATTTATAAACATCTTGCATATTTCAAAGCCAAATCCTGTACAAAAAAAACAAACAAAAAAAACAAGCGTCTTACACACCCACCCAGTGACAACTTCAATTTTGGTCTGTCTTTCCCTTTTGCAATAATACATATTCTGCTCCCTACGACCAACACCGGCTCTGGAAGGAAGCCTTCTTCATTCACGGTTTGAGCGCAGAAATGAAACAGCCTAAAGCTTGAATAACTCGTAACTTCCCATCTTCCTCTGTCCTCCCTCACCTCCCGTTTGCAAAGCCTTTTCAATATATAACCTTGCACGATTTTATCCTTAAACTTTCACGCAATGCATTAGTCAATTGTTCCAAACATGATGCGTTGTCAGCTATGTGGCACCACTATCGCTCGACTCATTTGTCTTCGTAATATTTGTGATCTACTGCATATATCTTCTTTCTTGAGAAGGACCTCATAAAGGTTGAAATATAGCTATTACATGTGTTTACAACTGGAACAATATGATGTAAGTATAATCCTATATATAAGGCCAAACTAAAAGTAAACAAGGAAAGCATACTTACATCATATTATTATATATAAATTATAAAATGAGGTAGGAAACAATGTTACGTTACAGATGCAAACAGGGGTACAGGCACTTTATACACAGTACTTGGTCTTGTAATAATGAAAAAGACATACGGGAGTGGTGATGAGCAACGGCTGGTTGCGTAAAGGCCATAAATAAAATTAAAAAATAACGGTTGGTTTTATACAGGGTGATTCAGAACTAAGTACATTACTTTCAGGAGCTGATTCCTGACATCGAAACAAGAAAGAACGTTCTTATAAACATGGGTAAAATTCCTCGTTGTTCAGCAGACACAGCGTTTCCAACGTGGTGCTCAAAAGTCTACGCCTACAATGGAAAGAAAATGAATACTTCTCAGTGAATCAGAAAAGATATGTTGAATAAAGATTTCGTTATGGAAATTTGTTTCTAACAACATGGTTGATATCAAAAGTAAAAACACGATGTATAACGTTTAAAACTTTCAAATGGTACTACGTTGTGTTACTGTATATTTGGCATTCCCTAGTGATCAGGGCTCGAAATGGAAATTTTCACGAAACGGAACGCTTAGCTTTCGTTAGTATAGTGTAATCTTTTGTGCACTGGCGTCATTTCAGTTTTTGTTTCTGGGGAGAGGGCAAGATCATTTAGGAAAGACCTTATATCGCTTGCCGCATCCCTCCTATTACCAAGCATAGTTTTTACGTAACGCTGCATATTCATAATTCGCATTCATCTCTTCGTTGTTAATATGATATAGCTAAAAAAAACAAGTCACACTCATATCTGACAAAAAAGTAAGGAAATTTTAATTGTTAACTTTTTGTAAAGTGTAGTTTAAAGCACATGAAAAGTTCTAATGTATCAAAGGATAACGTCTTGGCTTCATTTTGGCAATCAAACAAGATCGTCAATGTAAATTTTCTTAACCTCTTTGTGCTCCACAGCCAATTCATCAACGAGGCGAGTTGATCATCGGTAATTGATGACTGAAGGAACTTTTTCAGTATTTTTTTAGAACAAAGAAATACATCATTTGTTAGAGGAAATGGTGATCGCCAATGTGACAAAAATTTTAATAACAAGAAAAGAATAAATAGCCAATTAAAGCAACCTCCTATCATCATCGATAATTGATGACTGAAGGAACTTTTTCAGTATTTTTTAGAACAAAAAAAAAAACACATCATTTGTTAGAGGAAATGGTGATCGCCAATAACAAGAAAAGAATAAATAGCCAATTAAAGCAGCCTCCTATACTGTGGACGTATCATATTGAGCTCAGCGTCTTGAGCTGGACACCACTAAACAATCCAGATTCAAATCCGGCTAGAGGCAAGAAACCTTACATCCGCTTACACTGAGGCAGGCTAGTAGAAGGAAGAGACTCAGTAAATAATCTCATCAAAATAGAAAAAAAAAAAAAAAAACAGCTTAGAGTATTGTTGTCGGTAACAAAACTCCACAAGAACTCAAAAAGCTAACTGACGACATTCTTCATGGTGTCATAGACAAAGTAAACATTATTGTGGCAAGACTCTTATTATGATGTGATCCCACAGCTTGAATAAAAGTTGGATCTACACATCGAAATATGCAAGAAAGAAAAGCTATTTCTACGTTGAATCCACAAAACCGGGGAAACCATATCAAAGACAACACTGGACATCCTCTGAACAAAACAAAATTTTCAGCTCTTCAAGGAGAGGGAAGACAAAACTTTTAAATAAAAAATAAAGGTCTCCACCTTTTCAGGAAAACTAGAACTTGTTAGACAAATGGTAATCATGCTCCTCTGCTTTATTCAAGATCACAGGCTCAGTACTCTTAGAGGTTTATGAAACGAGAGTTTGGAATACATTGTACCAAAAATCTGCAGGCCCAATCCTTAAAAGTCCACTGACTTACTTTAGACGTTAACAACTACTCAACAACAAAGCACTAACTGCGAACACTTATACAATGACAAAAAAAAACATTAAAAATAATAAACATCAGAATACAGTCACACTGGTGCGGTGGAACACAAGACATGTAGACAATAACCAACCAGAAAACAAATAAACATCAAGTGAAGGTCCCAGAGTTATGACTTCACACGGCAGGATTCTGAACCAAGAACCACTAACAAGAAATATGCTAAAAACCGCACATAACATATACAGCAATTGGCCGCACTAAATGGGATCCTTTGAGAATCACTAAGTCTAGCCAATGTTGGACAGGCGCTTTACAGGGTTTCTTGGCGATCCAACTGTAACTCCATCCAGACGTAATGCAGAATTCTTGAGCGGTATTGATATAAAAGGAAAAGAGTATATAGATATAAACTTCTTTACAGAAGACGAGGATAAACATCAGACTTAAAAACGTACTTAAGTAAAAATAAAACAATTCTTAATATTTTTCTCATTTTCAATTTTTTGTGTGAGGTAATACAATGTAATTACTATAACAGGCAGTTAAAAATCACTAACATGCATTGTGTAGCACGTTACAAGTAGTTGTTTCAATTGTAAATTTGGTTCCGAACTTCTACAAAAAGTTGGAATTGAAAAAAAAAAAAATATATATATATAGTATTTTTCTTTAGTTTTCAGTGTGTTTTTATGTTGGTTTAACTGGTATTGTTAAAGTTTCTTTTGTTTTATCGTTTCAGTTTGTTTATATTCTCAAACTAAGAGGGGGGAGGGTGAAAATTGCCCCCTTGCTTCCCTAAATGACGCTTCTGTTTTGTTCCTATAAGTAGGGATCATTCAGTATTACGTCAGTACCGAGGTGGTTTAAGGGTTATTTTTGCTGAGCTTCCATGTGTTAGAGATGTGCTCAATTTCGCTTAAAAGGGGAGAAGGGACCTAAAACGAGTAAAAATGTGCTAAAGTAATACTTGAACGACCCCTTATTACACCGAGTGATAAAATAAAGCGCCGCTGTATTACGATAAATAGGGCAACGCCCTAGCCGAGCTGGTCTACCGGTTCCCGTAAGATCACCGAAGTCAAGCAGCTCTGGGTCTGGTCATTGCTTGGACGGGTGACCGTTGCAGTACTCCAGATGGTGTTGCCTGTGCGGCGTCCACCCAGCGTCGTGAGGCCAATTGGGGAGGTACCTGAATATAGAGGTAGCGGACTCCGTTCACGAAAACCGGCATTAACGGCGAGAAGGAGCCGAGATGCTGACCACATCTCACCTCTACGGCATGAGTGCCAAAACCGCCTGGTAGTCCTGGGCCCTTAATGGACTGTCGTGCCACGGGGTTTAGTTTTTTTTATTACGATTAATATTAGTTAATGACATATTTACGTAAACATCAAATGACCAAAGAAATTGGATACGTCTCTTCTAACGACTTTTCTAAAATTTAAACAGGCAGAAATCGTGAATAGGGAAAATTTTCAACTACCGGCAAATGTTTACTTGGCTTAGGTTAAAAAGTTGTACAATGGATACAGTATCTAAGTTCGAAATGTAGCGCAATATTAAATCCCTATTCAATAGATTTAAAATGCAGCATGCTTGCCACGTATACACTATATTAATTCAGTATTGCGATATTATAGATCATTGTTA